>JAJJWW010009461.1:600000-859160 GCA_023531295.1 Papaver armeniacum
GTAGGGAAGGCCAACATGGTGGCGCGGCTAGGTTGGCATGCCGTAAGCATGGCATGGTTTAGCGTGGCCCAACTTATGTTTTCGGGCCAAAGGTTACCATGCATCGTCTGGTAACCTTGGATGGCTAGGATTTACTCACGGGATTGAAGGGGGACCGTGGATCGATTACACCTCCCACGGGGTTGAAGAGGACGTGGATGTCCGCACGCCTTCGTTTTTGGTAGTTTCGTAGGGAAGGCCAGCATGGTGGCGCGGCTAGGTTGGCATGGCATGGTTTGGCGTGGCCAAACTTAGGTTTTCGGGCCAAAGGTTATCATGCGTCGTCTGGTAACCTTGGATGGCTAGGATTTTCTCCTGGTATTGAAGGGGGATCGTGGATCGTCGCACACCTTCGTTATTGGTAGTCGCGTAGGGAAGGCCAGCATGGTGGCGCGGCTAGGTTGGCATGTCGTTGGCATGGCATGGTTTGGCGTGGCCAAACTTAGGTTTTCGGGCCAAAGGTTACCATGCGTCGTCTGGTAACCTTGGACGGCTAGGATTTGCTCATGGGATTGAAGGGGGGCCGTGGATCGTCGCACGCCTTCGTTTTTGGTAGCCGCGTAGGGAAGGCCAGCATGGTGGCGCGGCTAGGTGTGTTTGGCATGTGGGGCCAAGGTCTTAGCATGCCGTTGGCACATGGCGCGGCTAGCATGGCTAGGGCCAAGGTAAGGTGCGGTTTGGCTTGACATGTGGGGCCAAGGGTTTGGCGTGAATGGTTTGGCTTGGCATGGCGGGGCCAAGGGCTTGGCATGCCATGGGCGCATGGTGCGGCAAGCATGGCTAGGGCTAAGGCAAGGTGCGGTTTGGCTTGGCATGGTGGGGCCAAGGGTTTGGCATGCCGTTGGCACATGGCGCGGCTAGCATGGCTAGGGCCAAGGCAAGGTGCGGTTTGGCTTGGCATGTGGGGCCAAGGGTTTGGTAAGTGCGGCTGGCATGGTTGGCATGTATTGGCGCGGTAGGTGTGGCTCGCATGGTTTGCCATTGGCACAGGGGTGCGGCTAGCATGGTTGGCATGCCTTGGCGCGGTGGGTGTGGCTGGCATGGTTTGCCATTGGCACAAGGGTGCGGCTAGCATGGTTGGCATGCCTTTGCACGGTGGGTGTGGCTAGCATGGTTTGCCATTGGCACAAAGGTGCGGCTAGCATGGTTGGCATTACTTGTCGCGGTGGGTGTGGCTGGCATGGTTTGCCATTGGCACAAGGGTGCGGGTAGCATAGTTGGCATGCCTTGGCGCGGTGGGTGTGGCTGGCATGGTTTGTCATTGGAACAAGGGTACAACTAGCATGGTTGGCATGCCTTGGCGCGGTGGGTGTGGCCGGAATGGTTTGCCATTGGCACAAGGGTGCGGCTAGCATGGTTGGCATGCCTTGCGCGGTGGGTGTGGCTGGCATGGTTTGCCATTGGCATAAGTGTGCGGCTAGCATGGTTGGCAAGCCTTGGCGCGGTGGGTGTGGCTAGCATGGTTTACCATTGGCACAAGGGTGCGGCTAGCATGGTTGGCATGTGATGCATGTCGTAACCACAACAAATTAATTAATATTTTTCCACCTAATTAACAAGTAATATAGTGTAGTCAAGTTCGTTCCCACGAGGAGCAAGAGATTTTAGTTGTAAGAATTGTCACAAAAGGGGGGTGCAAAGCAAAAGAAAGTAAACAAAGCAATTAAAAGATAAAGTTGAAATCAATAAGAGAGACAAGACCAAGGAATCCTTCTTCGTTGCAAAACAATGATTCAAGTTATGTTTTTCATCCACATGTTATTAGTCACAGATTATCACCAACCGTAGGTAAAGCGACTAGATCGGTGCTAAACCCCTAAATCCCTTGTATCACCGGATACGGAAGTTCTCGACTACTAGGATTCTATTTACCAAACCACCTAGTAGTAGATCACTCTAGATGTAATTTAAATAAACGCATTAAGATTTATGAACTTATTAGGTTAATATTAGTAGTTATACTCTTAGATCAAGGTCTACTTGCTAACGTTGTTTTCACACACAATTGCTCCACGGAATCCCTCCGCAAGGTCTCGTGTTTGCTACTTATGTAAAGAGTCAAGAAACGATTACTTATCCCCTAACTTTCACTAGCTTTAGATTAAATTAACAAATCAATTTAGCGTGCACTCTAAACAACCTATCAATCAACCATGAATGTATAAACATTCCTATTAGTAAAAACAAACGATAATCATGTGAAAAACTTCAAGATAGAATTGAAACAAAACTCAAATCATATATTAAGAACTAGGAATTCATCCTCAATCAATAATAAAATTAGCTACTCATGTTTTTGAAATTCACACAAATAATTAAAGGGAGAATTTTTCAAGTTCACACAAATAATTAAAAGAAGAATTGAAAAGCAAGCAAAAACACAAGTGTTGTGTGTGTAGAGAGGTGTGTAAAAGATGTGTAAAAGTGTGTAGAGAACTTCTCTACTTATAGGCTTCAATGTTCTCCAAATCTTCCAAGGAATAGAATCCTCATTCCATAATAATTCAATTTCCAAATTCAAGTCTTTCTCATCTTCCATCTTCTCTTTCCAAATTTGAGCCAAATTCTCCATCCAATTCCAAGTCCAAGTCTTCACACCCATAAGAAAAATCCACACAAAAATCTATAATTTTGGTGTAGGAAAAGCTGGTATTATGGCCGAAAAAGTCACCGCCGGCCACCTGAAATTCTCTTTTCCGCTGACGGAATATTCCGTTATGATACTGTCAGAAATAACGGTCAAACTGGTCAACTGTTAGTCAACAAGTCAAGGGGAGAGTCAGCTGATTCAGTCACTCAGTCAGCTGTCAAACTCTGTCTTACTGGGCTGACTCTACTGAGTTGCAGGGCTGGATCGGTCATCGGACTCGTCTGGAACGGTCATCGCCGACACCGAGTCGACTCACCAGAGTGGAGAACCTAAGTAGAGTTTCGGCTATTACAGGGCTTTCCCGGCCAAATTCAGGCCTCACTTATGCTTCATTTCCCTGTGACAATTCCTAACATACATCTAATAAGCATTTCATTCCCAGCTATTCATTGCAGCACTGAACCTGTTTTGTCACAATTCCTTCAAACAGCAAAGATCGGCATTCTAGGCGCTCCTGCAACATCACTCAGCATCACCATCTCTTCTAAACAAAGCATAATCGATTCAAACCAGCACATCCTTGAAAATCAACATCTCCAACTTGAGTTCAGGCTAACACAAATTTAACCCATATGTACTCTTCTCGATTACAGCAGCAGCTCAAACAACAGCAGCGACACCCATTATTATGCTTCTCCATTCACATCTTCCTCTGTTCAATTTTCATACCCAGATCGAACCCATCTTTAATCTCAGTTATAGAACCCTATCGGTTCAACCAACACAGCTACCATTCCTATCACCAACTACATCTCGAGTTTCAATCATCACATCACCACCAGATCCCCTTTTCGATTTCAAACAACCCTAAGTTTATTTGGTTCATCAATCTTCTACTGCAAATCGACTTCATTAAACATCACCATTTTCTGTAGCTCTGAATTTCATCAACTTCAATTTTCTCAATTTATATCGATCTGGTCACAGCAGAGACCCATCTCTTTCCTGGAATCATCATTTAGCAGCTCGTTCTTCACAGACCCATCTCCCTGAGCGCATATGAAACCCTAATTTCTCTTCATAACTGCTTCTCGAATCACCATGGAAGCAGCAGATTCAAATCATCTTCATCTGGTTTTCAATTTCAGCAAACCCTAACTTCTCTATCGATTGCAGCATCAAGTCTTGCCGATTTCTCTTCCTCTCTGTGTTGTTCAACAGCGACAATACTCTCCATCAATCTTCCCTGATTCTCAATTTTAAGGCAATAGCAGCCTCTGTGCTGTTCTTTCTTAATTTCAGAGAAATGAGGTGAATGAGAGAAATTGTCTCTCAGTATAGGGTTGGATTAAATGAGGGTAGGACTTAAAACGCCCAACAGATTAGGACAGCAGCCACCCCAAACTGGGTGCCTATAATAGGTGGTCACTTCTGATAAGGGCTAGCTTAAAGTGTCCAGCCCCTTATCCTCAGCTGGTCCGTATTTAGTACTCCTTCAAATTGGGTTGCCCCTTAACCTTGGCTAGGCTCCAGATAGTGTTCACCCTTGAAATGACAATTTTGACCTTTTGGCTCAAATAGAGTAATTTCTTCTTCTTTTCCTCCGTGCGACTCCAAAGTAGCTATAAAACTCAAAACAAGCGTAAAATACATAATTTACAAGAAAAATAGCAAAGAAAGCATAAACAATAGATAATAAATAGGATGTATTCTACACCCTATCAAATTCCCCCACACTTAGACTTTGCTAGTCCTCGAGCAAATCAAACTAAAACTTACAACCTCAAAGCGTTCAATGACCCAAGCATCCAAAGAGCTATGAGGACATAGAGTTTCGCATGCTAGTAATAAGAAGTTAGAAATACTAAAGAACATATTCTCATTCTTAAATGTTGAGTGAGAAATAACCACACCATAATGAGAGAACGTGTGTTTGAGAAACAATCAATAAGCATTTCGCCTCGACTTCTGCCTCACCAAAAAGGATTTTATGATAATTGCACTCAAAAAGACGGCTTTTTATGGGTCTCACATGTGTGCAGGTAGGAATGAAGAGAGAAATCCTGCGACACGTTGAATGGTGGGAAGGACAACTTCCGAAATATTTTTAAAAACCCACATCTTTTAACATTTTGAAAAACCATTTTTCTGACGATCTCTAAGAAAGGAAATCAGCATTATTATCGAGGATGAGATTACTTACTCACCTTCACATCCGATCGCCAATTATGATAACACCACTCTCACGGCATCCAATAGAAACGTCTTCCGCTTCTCGTCTTGATCTCCTTGGTCTTCATCTTCGGTTTCAACTATTGATGATAAACTCTTGAATTTCATAAATCCTTGACAATTTGTTACCTTTACCTTAAATCCTTGTCGCTTGAAACTTCCTTATAGATTTTCCTTCCCCACGGCTTATTAAATAAATAAAACAAATATTTCTCTTTTTTTTTTTTTTTTTTTTTTTTTGAAAAACAAGAGAAATTAAATACAAAATAAACCATGGCCGTGGGAGAAGTATTTTACCGCTTGATTCTTCACAACTTGTATCGCCTCAAAATCATAAACTTCAATAATTCTCACCTTTTGATTTTCTTTGCTCTTATAAATAAGTCTTCATACTTGGATATATAATTACCTCATTGTATTGTAAGTCCTCAACATATATGTAAAAATCTGCTCTTTGTATGTTGCTTTACTTGAATATGAAATTTGCTCTTTTTCTCGCTCCGTTGCTTGTAAACCTTGAACTTTTTCAACTTTCCTTGTAGATTTTGATGTCGCCCCTTGTTGATGATGATGGTGTTTCTATGGATCCGTTGTTGTGGAGAGAATGGTGCTAACTGCAAATCGAACTACAAGAAGGAGGCTTTCATCTATAGACGCCACCCTTATGATTGACAAAATTAGCACTCAAGAGATCAAAGAGTAATGCTTCTATTGGTGGGAGATTGGGTAGCTCACCATTCTACCCGGAATTAACGTACGGTGACACACTCAAAAGAAAGCTCTTTAGTCAGCTACAAAGAATATTTGGTCGGTGCCTCACATGATATGAATACGGGTAGTCTCCACTAATGATTGATCATCAACTCTAATAATGCATTTCTCCCTGCACCAAATTTGCATCATCGGCATGATTAAATCCATTATTTAACACTCTAACAAGCAAGAAATCCGAATGTAGTTCTCTAACATTTCCAAGTTCAATTATGTCGGTCAGAATCTCTATGTAAACATACCTAGAAGTATGCTAGTGACTCTAAAATCTCTAAAAGTTGGAGTTTTTTTTTTTTTTTTAATTTTTTTTAAAAATACATGCTTAACCACTCCCCCACACTTAAACCTTACATTGCCCTCAATGTAATTGAATCGTCCTAGTAAAATCAAGGTGGGAAATTTTAACATGATATGGAACAAGAAAAAGAAATAACAAAAAGCAAAAGGATAAGAAATACAAAACCTATGGGTTGCCTCCCATTAAGCGCTTGTTTTAAAGTCGACGGCCCGACTTAGCTCTTGCTGCACATTACTCCTCCCGAGGGAGTGCATCTCCAAATGGAAGTTCATCCAAATTCACATAAGCGATGTTCTCATAGTATGGCTTCAATCTATGGCCGTTGACTTTGGAAACCGAATTGTCTCTAAGACTAGTAATTTCAACTGCACCATGAGGAAAAACATTAGTAACAACATATGGTCCAATCCAACGAGACCTTAACTTTCCAGGAAATAGTTTAAGGCGAGAATGATATAAAAGGACTTTTTGTCCCACGATGAAGCTTTTACGAGAAATCATCTTGTCATGAAAAAGCTTGGTCTTTTCCTTGTAAATGTGGGCACTCTCGTAAGCATCATTACGTATCTCCTATAGCTCATTTAGTTGTAACTTTCTTTGTTTCCCCGCTTCATCATACTCCATGTTGAATTTCTTTATCACCCAATAAGCCTTATGTTCAAGTTCAACCGGAAGATGACAAGCCTTGCCATAAACCAACCGATATGGAGACATACCAATCGGTGTCTTATACGCCGTTCTATACGCCCAAAGTGCATCGTTGAGCTTAAAGCTCCAATCTTTCCTTGTGGTATTCACCATTTTCTCAAGAATGGACTTGATCTCACGATTTTAAATTTCCGCTTGTTCACTAGTTTGTGGATGGTAATGCGCACCAATTTTGTGTGTTATGTTGTACTTCTTGAGGAGAGCGTGAAAAGCCTTCTTGAAATGTGAGCCTCCGTCGCTTATCACCACTCTTGGTATACCATGCCTTGTGAATATGTTTTCTCTTACAAAATCACAAACAACTTGAGAGTCATTAGTCTTGGTGGCTCTAGCTTCCACCCATTTCGAAACATAATCTACGGCAAGAAGTATATAAAAGTTTCCATTCGAATTGACAAAAGGGCCCATAAAATCGATACCCCACACATCAAAAATCTCAACGGCGAGAATTGGTGTGAGTGGCATTTGATTTCGAGCACCTAGATTGCCCGTTCGTTGACATCTATCACACGATTTACAAAAAACATATGAATCTTCAAACAAGGTGGGCCAATAAAATCCACTTTCGAGAACTTTGAGAGCGGTGCGTTTAGAACCAAAATGGCCACCACAAGCAAAAGTGTGGCAAAAGGAGAGAATTGATTGAAATTCGGAGTTAGGTACGCACCTTCGTATTATTTGATCAACGCCATATTTCCATAAGTATGGTTCATCCCACACATATTGCTTAGCTATCTTCTTAAGTTTCATCTTTTGGAAATTAGACATTGTACTAGGTACTTTCCTCGTCACCAAGTAATTCACTATATCCGCATACCAAGGTGTTGATTCTTCCATGGAGAAAAGTTGTTCGTCCGGAAAGCGGTCTTGTAATGAAAGTTCTTCTTGAGACATAACAAGTCTACTAAGATGATCCGCAACGGTATTCTCAACACCTCTCTTGTCTCGAATTTCTATGTCGAACTCTTGTAACAATAGGATCCACCGAATTAATCTTGGCTTAGCTTCTTTCTTCTTTATTAAGTGTCTTAGCGCGGCATGATCGGAATACACAATAACCTTTCTACCCACCAAGTATGATCGAAATTTTTCCAATGCAAAAACTATAGCCAATAACTCCTTCTCCGTGGTAGAATAATTGATTTGTGCATCATTAAGGGTCCTAGATGCATAATAGATAACATGGGACAACTTGTCACCTCTTTGACCCAAAACGGCTCCAACCGCATAATCACTAGCATCACACATTAATTCGAATGGAAGATTCCAATCCGGTGACTTGATAATTGGCGCACTTTTCAACATTTCCTTCAATTTATCAAAAGCATCCTTGCATTCCTTGTTGAAGTCAAAAGGTACCTCCTTTTGTAATAACTTGCACATCGGCATGGAGATTTTGGAGAAATCCTTGATAAACCGCCTATAAAAACCTGCATGGCCAAGAAAAGAACGTATCTCCCTCACCGAAGTGGGATATTGTAAGTTTCTTATTAAATCTATCTTTGACTTGTCCACTTCGAGCCCTCGAGAGGACACAATGTGACCAAGTACTATGCCGTGGTTTACCATAAAGTGACATTTCTCCCAATTAAGGACAAGGTTTGTGTCTATGCATCGTTTAAGAACTAGTTCAAGGTTATTTAAACAACCATCAAAAGAATTGCCATAAACACTAAAGTCATCTATAAATACCTCGATGATGCGCTCCACATAATCCGAGAATATACTTACCATGCATCTTTGAAAAGTAGCCGGTGCATTGCAAAGGCCAAATGGCATCCGTCTATATGCAAACGTTCCAAACGGATAAGTGAAAGTGGTATTTTCTTGGTCCTCCGGTGCAATAACAATTTGGTTGTATCCCGAATAACCATCCTAGAAGCAATAATAAGAATGCCCCACTAACCGCTCCAACATTTGATCAATGAAAGGTAAAGGAAAGTGATCCTTTCGGGTTGCGGAATTAAGCTTTCTATAGTCAATGCACACTCTCCAACCGGTTTGAACTCTTGTAGGAACAAGTTCATCGTCTTGATTTCGAACAACCGTGACTCCGGACTTCTTTGGTACCACTTGTACCGGACTAACCCACTTGCTATCGGAAATTGGGTAGATTATCCCCACACTTAGCAATTTGAGTATCTCTTTCTTCACAACCTCCATCATGGGAGGATTAAGCCTACGTTGAGCATCACGTACCGGCTTCACGTTCTCTTCCATTAGAATCCTATGCATGCACATGGATGGACTAATGCCTTTGATGTCCGCAATTGTCCACCCAATAGCCGTTTTGTGCTCTCTCAAGACTCTAAGCAAACGGTCTTCTTGTACCGGTGTGAGGTTCTTTGCAATAATCACCGGAAGCTCATCTCCATCTCCCAAGAAAGCATACTTCAAATGGTCCGGAAGTGTCTTAAATTCTAGTTTGGGCGCCTTCACAATAGATGGTACAAGTATTTCTTCATTCACGGGTAAAGAAATATATGAAACATTACCCTTTTTAGCTTCTTGCAATGTCGCCAAGGCACCACACATCTCCACCAATTCCTTGGAGATTTCAACATCCAAGTTAGACAAGCCGTGGATGTCCAATTCAATGCTCTTTTGCAACACCACATCAAGTTCATCCTCTTGATTCAATTCCACCATTTGTTGCGCCAATGAATCAACCACATCAATGGAGTAAACGGAATGCACATCACTTGGGTAACGCATGGCTTCAAATATGTTAAAGTGTATTATCTCCTTGTCGAATTCCATAGTAAGTGTACCCTTATCAACATCAATCTTCGTCTTTGCGGTCTTCATAAATGGCCTCCCAAGAAGTAAAGAAGTAGATGATCGGTTCTCATTGTTATCCATATCCACCATGAAGAAATCGACCGGAAAATAAGCTCATTTACTTGCACTAGCACGTCTTCTACAACCCCCTTTGGATATATGTTAGACTTGTTTGCTAATTGGATAATAACTCTTGTCTCTTTCAAAGGTCCAAGATTCAAGGAGTCATATATTTCGGCCGACATCACACTAATGGAAGCTCCCAAATCAAGTAAAGCATGTTCAAACCTTTTCTTACCAATAGTAATTGGCATCGTGAAACCCCCGGGATCCGTGTACTTTGTAGGCATCTTCTTTAATAGCATAGCCGACGCACTCTCGCCAACTTTAGTAATTTCATTATCAAGCAACCTATCCTTCTTGATGCATAATTCCTTCATGAACTTGGCATACCTTGGAATTGTCTTGATCGCCTCAATGAATGGGATGTTGATTTCAATCTTCTTGAAAATATCCATAAGTGCCTTGTCTTGAGCTTCTTTCTTGGATTTAGCAAAACGACTAGGAAAAGGAGGTGGAGTAGTGAAAGTAGGAACCGGTTCCTTGGATTGGTCGATTGATGTTGAATTCTCCTTTGGTGCGGCTTCCTCCTTGTCTTTGACTACCTCTTCACTAACTTCTTCATGATGACTTGGACTCTCCACTTGTCTTCCACTTCTTAAAGTAACCGCATTAACATTCTCTCTTGGATTCACAAATGGTTGTGAAGGAATTTTTGTGGATGCTTGAGATTTTAATAGGTTCACATCGGTCGCCAATTGTCCCATTTGAGTTTGTAAATCCTTGATGGCCGATTCATTCTTTTGTTGGCTTTGTTGGAACATAGAACTAAGACCTTGCATACCTTGCATTAACGCATTGAGCTTGTCATCATTCGAAGAATCACGCTCCTTGACTTGTTGTGGTTGGAATTGTTGTTGAGGTTGGAAGCGTGATTGTTGGAAACCACCTTGTTGCGCATATGGATTAGGAGCCGCCGCTTGCTTGTTTGCATAACTAAAGTTAGGATGATCCTTCCAACCGAGATTATAGGTATTGGAGTATGGATCGTACCTTGGCCTTTGATTTGGATATAAAGCATTTACTTGTTCGGTCTCATCATCCGGAATAATTACCGCGGCCATCCTTTGAATCATTATGTCCATGTTACCCATCCTTTGATCAAGATGTGATGATGAATCACTAACTTCATGCACTCGCCTAACCATGGGTTCATCTCTTGTGTAGAATTGTTGCGAGTTTGCAGCCATACTTTCAATCAACTCTCTAGCTTGGGTCAAAGTCTTGTTCATTAGTGCACCACCACCCGCGGCGTCAAGAAGAGATCGATCACTTGAGTGGAGAGCTTCATAGAAGTATTGGAGTATCATAACGTCACTAAATTGATGGTGTGGACAGCTTGCCACCAATCTCTTGTATCGCTCCCAACATTCATACAATGACTCTCCCCCATGTTGCTTCAACCCACAAATCTCCTTGCGAATTTGAGTAGCTTTGGATGCGGGAAAATATCTCTCGAGGAAAAGTTTCTTCATCCTATTCCATGTTGTGATACTTCCGGAAGGCAAATAATATAACCATTCATTAGCATTGCACGCCAAAGAAAACGGGAAAGCTTTCAACATTGCTCCATCCGCATTAGTCTCCGGTGGAAGCATAGCCATAATTATGGTATAGAAGTCCATAAGATGTTTGTTTGGATCTTCATTCACCATGCCATGAAACTTTGGTAACTCTCTAATCAACCCCGGCTTGATATCGAAGGTTGAGTTAGTTTGGATACACCATTGTTGTGTATCAAGCTTGTGAGAAGCTAGGTCCTTGAGTGTACGTTCAGCCATTGTTTCTTCCTCTTTGTCCGAATCTGCGAATTCACTTGATGAAGAAGGAGGAAGTGGAGTGTTAACCGCTCGAATGAAATCCCTTAGTTGAGTGCCGGATCGAAGACGTATTGGACTCGGTCTGCCCTTTTTAAGCATTCACCAAAGGTATAACACCTGAAACAAGATTCTCGAAAACTAAGTTAGATACAATATAGAATCTAACAAAGCAAGAATATAACAAAAGAAAAATAAAAACAACTAAAATCGCCCGTTGCTCCCCGGCAACGGCGCCAAAATTTGATGTGTGTCGTAACCACAACAAATTAATTAATATTTTTCCACCTAATTAACAAGTAATATAGTGTAGTCAAGTTCGTTCCCACGAGGAGCAAGAGATTCTAGTTGTAAGAATTGTCACAAAAGGGGGGTGTAAAGCAAAAGAAAGTAAACAAAGCAATTAAAAGATAAAGTTGAAATCAATAAGAGAGACAAGACCAAGGAATCCTTCTTCGTTGCAAAACAATGATTCAAGTTATGTTATTCATCCACATGTTATTAGTCACAGATTATCACCAACCGTAGGTAAAGCAGCTAGATCAGTGCTAAACCCCTAAATCCCTTGTATCACCGGATACGGAAGTTCTCGACTACCGGATACCAAACCACCTAGTAGTAGATCACTCTAGATGTAATTTAAATAAACGCATTAAGATTTATGAACTTATTAGGTTAATATTAGTAGTTATACTCTTAGATCAATGTCTACTTGCTAACGTTGTTTTCACACACAATTGCTCCACGGAATCCCTCCGCAAGGTCTCGTGTTTGCTACTTATGTAAAGAGTCAAGAAACGATTACTTATCCCCTAACTTTCACTAGCTTTAGATTAAATTAACAAATCAATTTAGCGTGCACTCTAAACAACCTATCAATCAACCATGAATGTATAAACATTCCTATTAGTAAAAACAAACGATAATCATGTGAAAAACTTCAAGATAGAATTGAGACAAAACTCAAATCATATATTAAGAACTAGGAATTCATCCTCAATCAATAATAAAATTACCTACTCATGTTTTTGAAATTCACACAAATAATTAAAGGGAGAATTTTTCAAGTTCACACAAATAATTAAAAGAAGAATTGAAAAGCAAGCAAAAACACAAGTGTTGTGTGTGTAGAGAGGTGTGTAAAAGATGTGTAAAAGTGTGTAGAGAACTTCTCTACTTATAGGCTTCAATGTTCTCCAAATCTTCCAAGGAATAGAATCCTCATTCCATAATAATTCAATTTCCAAATTCAAGTCTTTCTCATCTTCCATCTTCTCTTTCCAAATTTGAGCCAAATTCTCCATCCAATTCCAAGTCCAAGTCTTCACACCCATAAGAAAAATCCACACAAAAATCTGTAATTTTGGTCGCCGGAAAGCTGGTATTATGGCCGGAAAAGTCACCACCGGCCACCTAAAATTCTCTTTTCCGCTGACGTAATATTCCGTTATGATACCGTCAGAAATAACGGTCAAACTGGTCAACTGTTAGTCAACAAGTCAAGGGGAGAGTCAGCTGATTCAGTCACTCAGTCAGCTGTCAAACTCTGTCTTACTGGGCTGACTCTACTGAGTTGCAAAGCTGGATCGGTCATCGGACTCGTCTGGAACGGTCATCGCCGACACCGAGTCGACTCGCCGAAATGGAGAACCGGCCGAGTTTCGGCTATTTACAGGGCTTTCCCGGCCAAATTCAGGCCTCACTTATGCTTCATTTCCCTGTGACAATTCCTAACATACATCTAATAAGCATTTCATTCCCAGCTATTCATTGCAGCACTGAACCTGTTTTGTCACAATTCCTTGGTGCAAGATCTTTGGCATTCTAGCTGCTCCTGCAACATCACTCATCATCACCATCTCTTCTAAACAAAGCATAATCGATTCAAACCAGCACATCCTTGAAAATCAACATCTCCAACTTGAGTTCAGGCTAACACAAATTGAACCCATATGTACTCTTCTCGATTACAGCAGCAGCTCAAACAACAGCAGCGACACCCATTATTCTGCTTCTCCATTCACATCTTCCTCTGTTCAATTTTCATACCCAGATCGAACCCATCTTTAATCTCAGTTCTAGAACCCTATCGGTTCAACCAACACAGCTACCATTCCTATCACCAACTATAGCTCGAGTTTCAATCATCACATCACCACCAGATCCCCTTTTCGATTTCAAACAACCCTAAGTTTATTTGGTTCATCAATCTTATACTGCAAATCGACTTCATTAAACATCACCATTTTTTGTAGCTCTGAATTTCATCAACTTCAATTTTCTCAATTTATCTCGATCTGGTCACAGCAGAGACCCATCTCTTTCCTGGAATCGTCATTTAGCAGCTCGTTCTTCACAGACCCATCTCCCTGAGCGCATATGAAACCCTAATTTCTCTTCATAACTGCTTCTCGAATCACCATGGAAGCAGCAGATTCAAATCATCTTCATCTGGTTTTCAATTTCAGCAAACCCTAACTTCTCTATCGATTGCAGCATCAGGTCTTGCCGATTTCTCTTCCTCTCTGTGTTGTTCAACAGCGACAATACTCTCCATCAATCTTCCCTGATTCTCAATTTCACGGCAATAGCAGCCTCTGTGCTGTTCTTTCTTAATTTCAGAGAAATGAGGTGAATGAGAGAACTTGTCTCTCAGTATAGGGTTGGATTAAATGAGGGTAGGACTTAAAACGCCCAACAGATTAGGACAGCAGCCACCCCACACTGGGTGCCTATAATAGGTGGTCACTTCTGATAAGGGCTAGCCTAAAGTGTCCGGCCCCTTATCCTCAGCTGGTCCGTATTTAGTACTCCTTCAAATTGGGTTGCCCCTTAACCTTGGCTAGGCTCCATATAGTGTTCACCCTTGAAATGACAATTTTGCCCTTTTGGCTCAAATAGAGTAATTTCTTCTTCTTTTCCTCCGTGCGACTCCAAAGTAGCTATAAAACTCAAAACAAGCGTAAAATACATAATTTACAAGAAAGATAGCAAAGAAAGCATAAACAATAGATAATAAATAGGATGTATTCTACACCCTATCAGCATGCCTTGGCGCGGTGGGTGTGGCTGGCATGGTTTGCCATTGGCAAAAGGGTGCGGCTAGCATGGTTGGCATGCCTTGGCGCGGTAGGATATGGATGACATGATGAGCCATTGGCACGTTCGGTGTGAGAATTGGGGTTTTGGCTTGTCGAAACCTTAATTAGCATTAAAAAAAGGTACCCTGGTAATTTTCTCGCAGACAAATTAAAGGGTTCAATAAATGTGCTTGGTTTGGACATTATTACTCAAGTTCTGTGACGTCACTGTCTGACTAGGGTTTTACGACTTTACCCCTAAGTTAAAAGCCACCATCAACATTAAGTCCCCTGCTTAGCTCGGAACAGGTGCCTTGTTGCGAGGTAAGCATATGATGGTGACAGACGAGGACAGAATCGAAACGTAGGACATGCAAGATGGTTAGGAAAGTCCGACTAACCTTATTCGAGAGGTAAGGAGAGTTTATGATCCCGTGTTTGGCGGTCCTGTGTGAATTGTGCTGGGGATGCAGATCGTGGAGTGGTGAGACGAAAATTGCTGGCTTGGTCTGGTCGTACATCACCTTGACTGGGCTAGGGAACGTCATGACGCTGACTTGGCGAATTTGTTGGTATTGGCAAGTTCACGGCGCGGACGGCTTGGAAAGGAAAAGCATGGCGGAAGGTTTGGCACGTGAGGCCAAGGCGTGGTGCGGACGGTCTTGGCGTGATGGGGCCAAGGCATGGCGCGGACGGCTTGGTGACTTATTTTCACGGGCCCAGTTGCCTCTGTTCCTTACTTGACTCGAATAGGAAGTCCTTTCCTTATTCAAACTCCTAAGCATCACGTCTATAAAAAAGGGGGCCGGCCTCTCCCTTTACTTCACGCCTCCATCATATATTCTTTGCTCTTGTTGTGTGATAACGACTGAGCGGACTAGGTATGTCTTTCAGCACTTCCTCTTTAATTTGCTTTCTTTTTGCTTCCTTGTTGGTGCAAAGCCCTAGTTGTAGGCGTACTTTTTCATGACCTTGTAGAAAATGTTGTTCTTCCATGTTGGTGTGAATCCTGGACGTAGGCATATTTTGCACGAGCTCATAGTAGTATTTAGGCGTGAATACCGTAGTAATGTTGACCGCCTTAACCTACTGTGCAAAGTAAGCACGAGACAGTAACTGTCACTCCCTTCCCATGAAAACCTAGTTTCTAGGGTTTAATCCTTGGCTTTGCGTGGCCGTGTGCATGGTTCCCATGGTGGGGCGTGCCTCCTTGGTTGGGCACGAATTTTCTGCTGCAGGGTACGGCCTTGGCATGAAGCGATGATGTAGGGCGTGCCCATCTCCATTTCTTTTTTGTATACATATTACGATCTCGAAACAAACTGGCTTGCGTCTTGGGTGGATCTCTTTTGTCTGACAAGATAACTTCCATGTACTTTCGTAATAATTTATCTTCATATTGTTCCATTGTAGTTGTTTGGAAAGTAGCAAGAGAGAATCTTTATTATGATGTCACTTGAGGAAAGTTCTGATGTGCCGAGAGACGTTGGTAACTCCAAGCCAAACGTAATTGATGAATTCTTTACAACATCGGCCACGATTAAGATAAACCACCCCCAGTACGTGTCTATTCTTCTAACTGGTCCGGAAAGTGAGGGAGGAGACCGGTCGGTTCGGCCAGTAGGCGTAATAAGGTTTTGCCTTCAGAGGAAAGAATATCGTGCCTCTCCTATCGATTTCAAAATCTCTGTCAGTCAGTTGCGTTCCTTCGAGAAATGGATGAGTTTCATGATGAGCCATGAGCATGTAAAAACCAATTTGACCAAGGCGCAAATCATTGATGCTGTTGCGGCTCCCGCAGTGCTTCAGATTAGGAAAGATATTCCAGGCTTGGTTGCTTTCATTTCCAGGTGGTGTCCAGATACCCATACAGCCATATGTAGGTGGGGTGAAATAACCATCTCCCTAGAGAGCGTGGTTGTATTGCTGAATCTTCCCGTGATCGGAAACCTCGATGTTAAGTTGTATGTAGATGAAGAAGAAATGCGCGCCGCCCTGGTTGCGAAACCAAAAGGATTCGTTTGGAAGGAAAATAAGGCGAAGTGCTTCTATGACTGGTGGGTATCTCAATGGTTTCCTGACGCGTTAGAGCCGAACCAGAAGAATAGTATACTTCATGTCGCGGCGTTCTTGGATCTTTGGCTATCCAGAGATATTTTTGACGACGACTCGGGTAAGAAAGAGATAAGACAGGAACTTATCAAGTTTGCCATAAAATTGGCAAAAGGCGTCGTTCTCCCTATTGGCGGTTTGTTTCTTGGTTCTCTGTATGCACACTTGGATCAGCTGGTTTCGGACATGCGTGCCTCAAACGGCTACATGAAAGTGGGTTCGTATATTCATGCCGCCTTTCTCCAGGCATGGCTGTGGGAACATTTCGAGAAGTATGCCCCGAAACCGTTGGATGTACTTCCCGAGTCTTGGGGTGGATCTAGGATACTGCGTTGGTCGAACAGGCGTCCAAAGACTGGTTCGAACCTGGTCGGACTTCTTGACAACTCGTACGCGGTTAGTTTTCGTCCATGGGCTCCGGTGCATGCGTCTATAACTCAGATCAGTACCTTTGCTCCTGTTCCGAACATGTCCTTGTCTTCTGATAAAGAGGATCTGAGTGTTGGAGAGATGGTGTTCATGCGAAGCTGCACGCACGTCCATGTGCCATCTTTCTTTCGAGGATCTTGCAAAGCAATCTCTTACAATATCGATAGAGCGGCTCGGCATATGGGTTTTGACCAAGGGGTCCCATTCATTCGTCAGCCGGTTGCTCCAGAAGTCTCGTTGCCAACTGTTCTCGATGTTAATGTTCTTGTGCCGGGTAAAAGTTTGCCTTTTCTGCTTGCGGAATGAAATCCATCAACAACTTCCAAATATAACATATTTTGGCAGGATGAATTTCTCGTTATCCATGGATTCGTGAATGATGTGGTAGAAAACTGTCGCGGTAAGCCTTCTCCTGCGGTTTTAGCGGAGCATCCACTGCTGAGGGATACTTCTTCATCCAAACAAAAATCCGCTAGCCCGGATGTGGACAGTCCCCAAGCAAAGGAGCGAAGGTCTAAAAACCGTGCTGGTGGTTTTCAGTCGGGTCCGACGGCTCTTCCGACTTTTAGTTCTTCCAATATGCGGGTACATATGATTTTCTTCTTGATTTCAGTTGGATCGTGTATATCCTTGTTTATTTTCTGAGCATGCTTCTTGTATCTTGCCTAGGGTCTCGGCAGCGTGAACGCCTTTGCCAAACTTGCAAGTAGTCAGAAAAAATTGCTTCTCGAGACGGAGGGTGGCAGTACCGAGCCTATTCATGGTGATGGGGAAACCGAGAAGGATGAAAGCTCAGAGTCCAAAGATGGCGAGAGTAGTTCTTCCGATAGCAGTGCTGAATCTTCCTCTAGTCGGTCTGAAAGCGAATCAGTGAGTCTTCTCCATGTCCTTCTTCTTCCTTTTTTTTTTTTTTTTTTTTTTAAGAGTGTCTAAGCCATGATATCACAGAGCGAAGCCGGTTCTGAAGACGAACTTGAGATGGAAACTGGTGAAGACACGGCTTTGTCTCCAGCCGTGTCATCCAAGCCTGGTGGCTTTGAAATAGAGGCCGATCAAGATGGAAGCGTTGTTGTGACTCAGACAGCGGAGATTGCTCACGTGAATGTTGGCGCAATTGTTGTTAGGAATCCTTCGCCAGTTACTGATGCAGTTGCATGCGCCACCTTTGTTCCTCCATACCTGGTTCCTTATCCAGATCACGTGTTAATTGAGGGATTTAGCGTGCCAGCTAAACATGAGGCGTTATATACCAAGATATGGGAAAGCTACGGTCATATTGCCACGACCAAGAAAATTACTAGCCGATACGCGCTGGTCAAGCGTGTGGAGGAAGCCTTGTCTTCGATTAACGACATGTGCAACGTGATTGGTCATACGGTTTCTGAGGACGTAATCTCGAGCTGGAGGTTCCACCATGACATGTGCATAAAGTTCGAGTTCAGTGTTCCTTGGTTCGTCGACGGTTTCTCCGAGGTTGAAAAGTTGCTGGCCCAAATAGTCGAAGGTCCTTCCGCAGACATGGTGAAGAAGCGAGAAGCGAAATTCAAAAAATTATCTTTGGCAGTGAAGTTGAAAAGGGCGGCTCTCCGGAGCACGAGGGAGGCCTTTGCTAAGAGTAGCAAGCCATCTGTTGGAAAACTTTCCTTGAATACACTTCTGTCTTTTGAACTTCTTATTTTTAGGTTTTTTCTTTTTTGAAAGGCAAATGGAAACGCCTGGTTTATGGTTTTGATTTTCTGGATTTTGGGGTTGACAGATAAATATTACCTTGATGGTTTTGGATTATTCTTTTAGAATGAATTGTTTAGGGATGAATGTTGTCTTGGTTATGATTTGAAAGTGTTGCAAGCATCCCAGAGAAAACCATGGAACCGTGCGTTTGGTAGATGACATGGGATGAAACATAACATGACTATCGGTTTTTTCATTCTCATGGAAACTTGAAATAACAAACCACGTATCTTGTCTTGGTAAGACTTACTCGGTTTCTCAGGTATCCTGATGAAAAGGGGACCTTCCGGGTGTAATACTGAGTTTTATAGGAAGCGCCGCCGTGATTGTAGAAAGTCCCCAGTTGTTACTGAGTTTCATGATAACCGAGTTGCTGATTCTTGGGCGGATCGTTTGCTTCAATTTTTTAGGAAGTCCCCAGTCATCCCTGGTCATGTCATGACTGACAATAGAGCCGTCTGGTAAATGAGTCGTCGACCCTTGAGCGGATCGCCTGCTTCTACCATCTTGATGTCTGGGTCGAAGCATGAGATCGATGGTCGAAGATTGACATTGTAACCGAAAGATCAATCTCCCTCTGTGGTCGCCAATTGTTTGAGGGTGAAAATAGTTTCTGCTGATTTTGGTAATTTCGGGTGTGCGAGTAAGGAACAAATTTAAACCCCAAACAATGTACTGCAAGGGAGTACTTTAGATTCGAGAGATCAATCTGTACAAGTCCGGCCTAAACCAAGAAATGGCCGTTCCGGACTTGCTTCGGTCACAAAGTGAAGGAGAATGGGTTGGCTTTGGGGAGGGAAGCAAGGAAAGTGATGAGACCAGAATACTTGATTCTAGAAGAGTAGTTGTGTTACTGTGACTTGTATCAGAAAAGTGGGAAGGCTAACAAATGGTAAGCTAGCAAGTATTTTCTGAGTGTTGTATATTCCCGAATGAACTTGTTGTTCGGTGGAAATAGGTAAGACCTATTTATACAAGTCGAAGTGAAACGTACTCCGGTCTCATTAAGGAATGGAAAAATGGGTGAATAAATGGGAGGAGGTGGTAACGTTAACGCATGGAATTGATGTTCCATAAAACCGTTAACGCATGAAATTGATGTTCCATAAAACCTTTAACGCATGGAATTGATGTTCCATAAAAAGAACATTTCACCATTAACTCCATGTATTTACTAACCGCCTCATCCTTATGACACTTCCTTATGACGGGCGTAGTATACGCCGCGCGCTGTAAACCGCGAAACCAATACCCAAAGAGGATCCCCCAGTTTGTGATATGTGTTGATGTTTCGAATATTTTTGTGGAAAACATGTAGTATGTTGTTGTTGCCTGGCAAGTCGCACTAGGGAGACTTGCTAGATTGGTGACCTTCGACGGTCGAGATTTTGCATCTCAAGAGGAAAGATAGCCGGTGATCGTTGCACGCTTTCGTTTTGGTAGCCGCGGAAGGACAACATGGTGGCGCAGCTAGGTTGGTATACTGTTGGCATGGCATGGTTTGGCGTGGCCAAACTTAGGTTTTCGGGCCAAAGGTTACCATGCGTCGTCTGGTAACCTTGGATGGCTAGGATTTGCTCCCGGGATTGAAGGGGGACCGTGGATCGTCGCACGCCTTCGTTTTTGGTATCCGTGTAGGGAAGGCCAGCATGGTGGCGCGGCTAGGTTGGCATGCCGTTGGCATGGCATGGTTTGGCGTGGCCCAACTTAGGTTTTCGGGAAAAAGGTTACCATGCGTCGTCTGGTAACCTTGGATGGCTAGGATTTGCTCTTGGGATTGAAGGGGGACCGTGGATCGTCGCACGCCTTCATTTTTGGTAGTCTCGTAGGGAAGGCCAGCATGGTGGCGCGGCTAGGTTGGCATGCCGTTGGCATGGCATGGTTTGGCGTGGCAAAACTTAGGTTTTCGGGCCAAAGGTTACCATGCATCGTCTGGTAACCTTGGATGGCTCGGATTTGAACCTGGGATTGAAGGGGGACCGTGGATCGTCGCACGCCATCGTTTTTGGTAGCCGCGTAGGGAAGGCCAGCATGGTGGCGCGGCTAGGTTGGCATGCCATTGGCATGGCATGGTTTGGTGTGGCAAAACTTAGGTTTTCGGGCCAATGGTTACCATGCGTCGTTTGGTAACCTTGGATGGCTAGGATTTGCTCCTGGGATTGAAGAGGGACTGTGGATCGTCGCACGCCTTCGTTTTTGGTAGCCGCATAGGGAACGCCATCCTGGTGGCGCGGCTAGGTGTGTTTGGCATGTGGGGACAAGGGCTTAGCATGCCGTTGGCACATGGCGCGGCTAGCACGGCTAGGGACAAGGTAAGGTGTGGTTTGGCTTGGCATGTGGGGCCAAGGGTTTGGCGTGAATGGTTTGGCTTGGCATGGCGGGGCCAAGGTCTTGGCATGCCATGGGCGCATGGTGCGGCTAGCATAGCTAGGGATAAGGCAAGGTGCGGTTTGGCTTTGCATGGTGGGGCTAAGGGTTTGGCATGCCGTTGGCACATGGCGCGGCTAGCATGGCTAGGGCCAAGGCAAGGTGCGGTTTGGCTTGGCATGTGGGGCCAAGGGTTTGGTAGGTGCGGCTGGCATGGTTGGCATGTCTTGGCGCGGTAGATGTGGCTAGCATGGTTTACCATTGGCACAGGGGTGCAGCTAGCATGGTTGGCATGCCTTGGCGCGGTGGGTGTAGCTGGCATGGTTTGCCATTGGCACAAGGGTGCGGCTAGCATGGTTGGCATGCCTTGGCGCGGTAGTTGTGGCTGGCATGGTTTTCCATTGGAACAAGGGTACGGCTAGCATGTTTGGCATTCCTTGGCGCGGTGGGTGTGGATGGCATGGTTTGCCATTGGCACAAGGATGCGGCTAGCATGGTTGGCATGCCTTGGCGCGGTGGGTGTGGCTGGAATGGTTTTCCATTGGCACAAGGGTGCGGCTAGCATGGTTGGCATTCCTTGGCACGGTGGGTGTGGCTGGCATGGTTTGCCATTGGCACAAGGGTGCGGCTAGCATGGTTGGCATGCCTTGGCGCGGTGGGTGTGGCTGGCATGGTTTGCCATTGGCACAAGGGTGCGGCTAGCATGGTTGGCATGCCTTGGCGCGGTGGGTGTGGATGGCATGGTTTGCCATTGGCACAAGGGTGCGGCTAGCATGGTTGGCATGCCTTGGCACGGTAGGATGTGGCTGGCATGATGAGCCATTGACACGTGCGGTGTGAGAATTAGGGTTTTGGCTTGTCGAAACCCTAATTAGCATTAAAAAAAGGTACCCTGGTAATTTTCTCGCAGACAAATTAAAGGGTTCAATAAATGTGCTTGGTTTGGTCATTATTACTCAAGTTCTGTGACGTCACTGTCTGACTAGGGTTTTACGACTTTACCCCTACGTTAAAAGCCACCATCAACAAGTTCCTAAATGGTTTGCATACGAGTATGCGAACGGATCCGGTTCACGATTTGAACAGATTTTTACATGATGTGCATAAGAATATGCGTACCACAAATATGTAAGTCGATATATAGCTGCTCCGCGTGTACGAGAAAATGTAATACGACTTCAGACTTATAACATTTTTCCTAGTTTGTAAGACTGATAACCCTGTCTTGTATCTGAATCTATAGTAATTCTATATTTCTCTCTAAATCGATTCGAAACATTCCCGAATTACATCATTGACACATATCACTATTCCAGGCTATTTTCGAATGATAAAACTTAAATCATAATTTTGATTCTGAACAATAAATTGTTCTTAACTGAAGTTCATCAAGTATGAACAAATGTTCATTAAGCTTAGTCATTATATTTCGAGAACTAATTATCAAGAAACTTGACTCGAAATTCTTGTATATGCATACTAGTCTAATTAGTTATGCGACATCGTCTCAATGATAAAAAAAAAGTGAATATAACTTGAGAAATAGGTGGTTCTGTCTTCACTTACCTTTTGTTGATAAAGTTCTCCAAAAGCTTCGGTTGATCTTCGCCTTCAAGCGGTAGAACACATTGATGACTGCCGTGACCCACTGTTTCTCAACTACATTTCTATCCTAGTCCGAGACTTAACTAATTGTAGACTAGAAATCAAGATATAGTTTTGACAACTAAATTTGACAACAAGCTTGAGATAGAAACACTTGTGAGTTCGACCGAGTAATGCTCTGACACTAAGCAACCCTTGGTCTTTGAAAAAATATAAATAGAGATGCTCTTTCAGTTGGTTTACTTCTATTATCAAGGATCATTTAGTTGGTTTACTTCTATTGTATTAAGTTTTGTCTGTACAGGTTGTCGAACGAAAAAGTTAGGTGTATTTGGTATCCCTGCGTTTTCAATTGGTATCAGAGCAGGAAAACACTGTTAGATCTAATAATTATGTGTTTGAAGCGATCTGTATTATGGACAAGAGTGAAGTCTCTTATAATGCACCACCAGATCCAGTGGATTCTTTTTTAATTGTTGACTTTTTAAAGTATGTTGAAGAAATTCTGACTAGATCACCTCCTGGACAAAACACTCTTGAAGAATTCATTAATCTTGAGAAACAATTGGAAAATCATAATCTTGATGTGGATTCATGTCTGCAGAAGGAACAAGACTCTCTTAACAAATTAATTGTATTATGATGGATAATGTGTTTGCTGAGGTAGATATTGATATATTGATAAACGAGTGTTATACTCCCTCTTTCTTGTATTGAAAGAGAACTTAATTTCTGCTTCAATTCAAAGATAGAGACTAATCCTTATCCCTCGGAACATATTTCAAACCATGGTCTGATACATCATGAAAACTATATCTTGTATGTTCGCAATAATGGTGTGAAACAGAGTTATCAAGAAAAGTTAAAATTGATTTCCATTATAAGGATTTCAAGAAAATTATCTTTAACAAAAGAAGTGAGTTACATAGTACTAAGTGCCGTCTCCAATCACTTTTACTAAAGAGGTGTAAGACAAGGCATCTAGGATTTTCATCTCATTATACTTCTGACACGTGTATAAGCAATTTATTGATGTTTCGGGAATGTCTCTGTTATTGGAAGAAGTTGGAAGGAAGTTCTTTCATGGAGTCACTCTGTGTTAAAATCGAGTTTGTTATGTTCAAGAACAAATCTCTTGATTTTTGTCTATATTTAGAAACTTTCTGTTTCTTAGTTGAGCCTTGCTCCTAAGAGATAAACTCTTTTTGTTAAGAAAAGAATGCTAACAAACTACATGATCTTGGTTAACACATGTACGGTTCACGCACCATGAAAATTTATGTAAATCCTGTTCTAGAACTCTAACAGTTCTTGGTCTTATGAATTACAAATAAAAAGAGAGAATAAAATCTTGTTTTTATTTATTCTTCTTCTTCTTTTTGCTTTTTCTCAATAGTTCGAGAACTAGAAAGAGAAACCAAAAGGGTTATGTAACCAATCACTATCAAAAATCATTTTCTTGATGAAATCATGATTGTTTGAGTTCGTTGTATTCCTTGTAAAATTTCCTTCTACCGGTGATCAATTATATTTGCTTTTGTCACGGTTTCAGAGCTTTACCATTGTCAATAGTTCGGGTACTTGGTGAGTTTTTCTACTTGAATTTGGTACTTCTTTGATTCGAAAATGTTTGGAAGAAAAAGAAATCACCATGAAGAAAGTTCAAGTAGGAGAAATACCAGTAGAAGTAATGAGAATGATGATGAACGTTATTTTGATGTTAGTCTTTAAACCCTCTTTGTTAATGAGCGTGCATTTATTGTATATAATGAGTATTGTAATCGAACAATAATCATGGAAATAATGTATGATGCATCAATTTTTAAGGGTCGTAACCTCCCCGAGTTCATGAACTCTCATGAATGGGATCTTATTCATCGCGGTATGGTGAACTAAAATATTCCTAACTGCATAAGACTAAGTCTTATGGGGTGCTAGTCTAGCACCTAGATTAGCAGTCAGGACTACCTCCTAAGTCTTATGGGAGTGCTAATCTAGCAGCTAGATTAGCAGTCCACGTCAGCCCAGCGCTGAACCATTCGCTTGCCGC
Source organism: Papaver armeniacum (assembly GCA_023531295.1). Lineage (NCBI taxonomy): Eukaryota > Viridiplantae > Streptophyta > Magnoliopsida > Ranunculales > Papaveraceae > Papaver > Papaver armeniacum. Next base: position 624,731 of record JAJJWW010009461.1, read on the forward strand.
TAAACCATTCGCGCTCGGCGCTGAATGGTTCGGCGCTTTAAATCTCAGCCGTCGAGATCAAAAATAAATCTCTCGGCGCTGAACCATTCCGCTTGAAAAGGTAGTTTTTCAAGCGCTTTGAATCATTCAGCGTTACTATCTAGCATGCTAGTTCACATGCTAGCAACTGGTAGGAGAGAGAACTAGTGTTAACTTTTTTGCCACACTTTTTTTTTGAATTGCAACACTTAAGTGCTAATCTAGCACCTCCAATCTAGCCCATAAGACTTAGTCTAAGGCAGATATTCCTAACTGCATGTTCAACACAATTCTTAAGAACTAAAATTTTGTTATAACACGTGGTGTTATTGGTGAACTATTGGATTTACAATATAATGGTGATTTTGAGGTTCCTCAACCCGAGAGTTTGCGACCTTCTCAAGACGATGTGTCTAATCTTCTTTTGGGAAAGTCTGTTACTTAGAAATAAGGAAAATTGGTTGTTCATGATGCTGATTTATGTCTAAAAGAAGTTGGCAAACTTGTTGTCGCTAATCTCATGCCAAACACCATTGATAAAAATCTTTGAACCAAGACTGTCGCTGAACTGGTCTAATACCTCAAGGAAGGAACGTTGATTTTTGTGGATTATTCGTCAGATGATCCGTGTTAGTCAGGTAAGAAAATCCATTGCCTTTCCTTGTCTTATTACCAGGATTTGCAGTCACTTTGGAATTGCTCCATTTGGGTCATCCTATGGAAGCCCAAAACCTTTAACCATGGACATCATTGAGAAAATGAGAAGAAACATTGCACCTGCCTTTCATCCTGAGATTGCTCAACTACGTCAAAAGGTTGCATGTCTTGAGGAACAAGTTAATTTTGCATTAGAAGTTTATCATGATCTTGCTGAAGGGATATTTGAGATTGCCGACAATTATCGTCGCAATAATGCCGATGTTTAAGTGTTTTATTTCTTTTCTTTTTACGCTTGTAAGAATTTGTTGAACTTCTTGTGTTTCAGTTGATGGTTGTATGACTTTGATGATAGAATAAGTTTTCTTCGAAATTAAAAGTGTTAAATGTGTCAAATTCATAAGAAGTGCTCATTTTGTGAGATTTGTTCTTTGCAATCATTATTGGTGATTAGAACATATATCTCATATTTTCTCATAGGTATTGCAGTTTTTGATATCTCCACGATTACATTTTTGTGAATAAACTGCTATAGGCTTTCGTAAAATGTTCTTTAGGAATCGATTTACTTCCTTGATTGTGTCACCATTGGGGAATAAGTGGTGAACTTTAACCTATACGTTCGTATATAGCTAGAGAAGTTATAATTATATTGTTGAGTCATAATTTGTGTTGATGATTTTTCTCACGGAAATTTTGTATCTTAGTGCCTCTAACATTAAGATCGTGATTTTTAACTTCTTTATTCTTAAGTGGCGAGAAGAGATAAAAATATTGGATACAAATTTATTTTGTTCTTAACTGGCAAATAAATTTAAAATCCAAGAAAATCTTTCTCTTTTGACTAGAGTAAGGTCGCTCAGTTCTTCTGAGGATGACATTTAATGGGGAAGAGTTCTTTTGAACTTGTGTTTAATGGTAATATCTCTGTGGGGAGAGCGGATGTGTAATTGTAGGAGATGCTTGCTCCTTATGTCTCCTTGAAGCAAACCGAGATTTATGGGTTGAAATCATCTAAGTTAAGCGTTGGTATGTATTCTCTAGTCTTGAAACTCTTTTAGTTAATTCATGATTATCCCGATTTTTCAGCTTTGCCAATTTCGTTGACAAAAAGGGGGAGAATTATTAAGTAGTATATTACTACATTACATTTGGATTTACGGAGCATCATGTAACGGGGAGTGAATTATTATCTATAGGTTTTACTTATTTTGAAATAGTAGTATGTATTGACTAATTAGGGTGAGAACATATCACCGTAGTACTGCTCTAAAATTGTGGTGCAATTAAATTTTTACGAAGGTAACAATACTATGTTTCTGTATAACAACAAATGAGTAGAGTGATTACCTCATTGTATCATAGCTTTTTTTGAGTTTTCTCGAAAGTTGTTATCGCTACGAATTTTCAACAACAAAGTATTGAACGAACACATGTAAAACATTAGAAGAAATTGAAGTACGAAGAATTCAAGACGTATGTTGAAGAACCAAGGAAATCAAGCATAGTGTATTAAGCTGGAAAGTTTATTTATTTTTGTATCCATATGTATTGAATAGTTTTGTCACTAAAATTTTCAAAGGGGGAGATTGTTAGAGCATTGCTCGGTTGAACCAACAAGTTTTGCTATTTCAAGCTTGTTGTCAGAGTTAGGTGATCAAAACTATATCTTGGTTTCTAATATACTAAGTCAAGTCTCGGACTATGTTAGAATTTGTAGTTGAGTATCAGACATCAACCTTGAAGACTGAAGATCGACGAAGACTTTTAGAGAACTTTTATAATATGTGAAGACTGAACCATTTTATTTTACTCACCATCTCACCATTCTATCTATTGAGACTATGTCGTATGACTTCTAGTAGATTTACAAAGAAGTATTTCGAGTCAAGCTTGTCTTGTGAAAAATCTTGAAATATGATTTTAAGCAAAGATGTTTGTAGATGGTGGATTTTCGACAAAGGGTAAAATCGTAAACCCATAATTATAAGTATTCCTGATCCATCAATCAGACGAATATTGAGGCTCATGTCTCATATCGAAAGCATGGAAGCTCATGCCACAAGAATCTCTGACTGAGAATACTGTCTCTAAGACTATATATGGATATGTAGTCTCCTAGCTGAGGCAACGACATATCTCATGAATACAGAGCAATTTCAGTAACTACTTCTGCATAGAATCAAAAGATTAGACGGCTCTGTTGATGGTGGATTTTCATTCAAGGCTAAAATTGTAAAGGCCAAAATTATGTGCTAACATCTTGCAAAAGATAAAGCCATTGATAAGTGATGAATACTTCTTCACTTTACTAATTCACCTAGAATGGAGCACGTGGCAACAATCCCAGTATTCTGTGAATTAAATACACAAAATTCATCCAGGTTGGAGCATGTGGCAATAATCCCATATACCCTGTGAATTTACAGCATATTAATTAATGCATATCCAGCCTTGTATTTCCTGTACTCATTACCGGTGCGGCATGACGACTGAGTGTTGTTCTCAGCAGAGCAACACGAACCTCCAAGCATTAATAATGAAGCATGTACGAAATACCCATACAGGCTACAACTCTCGGTATGTTATACTAGCCCGATTGAGCATACAACTCTCGGTGTGTTATACTAGCCCGATTGAGCATACAATTCTCGGTGTGTTATACTAGCCCGATTGAGCATACATCTCTCGGTGTGTTATACTAGCCCAATTGAGCATGTTTGAACCTGGACTGTCCATATAAGTCTCAGAAACGATCACAACCATCCAACTTCACCAGCATGATTGGATGGCTTAGATTGAATCCATGACCCCAAGCAGGTATTAGAATATTCACTACCGACCTAACGCGGGTCCCGCATGGTTGGCCTCCCCAAAAGGGTGGCATAGCTTGCCAAACCGTCCAAACCAGAGCAGTATGGACGAAAAAACCCTAAATTAGGGTTTACGGCACATTACATGTATCGCAAAACAGTCTCAACCATCCATCTTCGCAGGCATCGATGGAGGGTGTAGATGTAGATTCAAAGGGCCCAGAGCATGTCAACACAAACACTGTGGGCCCGCCTACATACCTGACTGATCGGTCAGGACCAACTATGGTTGGTCGTCTTGATTCGTGCGCCCCAAACTGGGTATGACACACGGCCGGCAAAACCTAATTAGGGTTTGTGTCGCGATCACGAGCGTCCCTTTTCTCCTGCTCGGATGAAGGGGCAGGAATAGACTAAGCAGGTCTGGTAAGTATCAACACGATCACTACGGGCCCACCTATATCCACACCCGATCGTCCAAGACCAAACTTGGCTGTACACCTCGATTCGCACTCCCAAGCTAGGCGTGGTCACACTTCCCAACCACAAACTGATCTCGACCGCTCAAATTTGCCGGAAAAATTGAGTGGCTTAGATCAAGTTTCTATGGGACAATGAAGTACAGGCGTGTACACCATCCCACACCGTATGCACGCCGGACTGATCGGTCAAGACCGACCAGGCTTGGTCTTCTTGAAACACGTGCCCGAAGTGGGCATGATGCGCGGCTTTTGCGGCACCATATTTCTGTTGCAAATTGATCTCGACCACTCAACTTCGCCGGATAAATTGAGTGGCCCAGATCACACTTTCACGGGACAATGAGGTATGGGAGCCTACACCGTCATGTCGTCTACACACATGCACGATCGGCCCTGCCAAAATTGTATCCCAAGCTTGGGTTCGACCAAGCTTAAGAGTGATGCTTGCGCACCTCTTCAAAAACCCTAATTCCACCAACGGTCGCAGATGAGTGTCTCAAAGATCATCTCGTCCGCCCAACTTCACTGGCTTGGTTATACAACCCTGTTCAGGAGTTAATTGGTCAGTGAGGCATCATGGTGATCACCACCCGTCACTTTACCAAACCATGATGCAGTACCTGCATAGAATACATACGGTACTTCACAAGTATCGACTTTCTAAATAACTTAGTTATTTAATCTAGCATTACATGCTACTTTCTGTGGGTCCCACAATCCACACACTCGAGACATCAATCATGTCACAAACTGGGGATACATCTTTGGGGTATTGGTGCAGTGGTTTACAGCGTGCAACGCGCCATCACAAGAACGTGTCAGGAATTCATGGACGGTTAGAGACGACAGCAGAAGTGGGCAAGACTGGTCGTGTAACACTAACACACAACTCCACTACTCCATCACTCCACTTCCTCTACTTCCCACGAGAGACGTGAATAAGGCTCAAATTACTTGTATAAATAGGTTCTCCTCCCTATTTCCAAAAACACAAGACAAGTCCAGACAACAGAGGCAAGTGTTGATACCATCGTATTCAAACACCGGAACTGATAGCTTACATCCTGCAAGCCAGTTCAGTTTTCTGATACAAGTCATACATAGCCAACACCTTCACAATCTCAACACCTTCTTCACTTCCCTCCCTAAGATCAACCCCATCTCCTTCAATTTGTGACCGAAACAAGTCTGGAACGGCCATTTCTTGGTTTAGGCTGGATTTGCACAGATTGATTTCTCGAATCTACAAGCACTCCCGTGTAGTGTATTTGTTTAAGGTTTAGACTCATTTGTCATCCACACACCCCAAATTACCAAAACCGGCAGAAATAGTTTCACCCATAAACAGGCTCCTAGACAGCTATCCTGCTAGTATAGAGCAATAACAGGATGAAACAATGTTTTCCCTAACTATATGAAAGAAAATATGACGCTTCAACAAGCTCATATCACTCAATTTCTGAATAATTAATGCTCCTAGATGATCATGCTAGTATAGAACCATTAATTAATTATTCTCGAAATCAATAGATTCATTAATGAATCCCTGGAAAATATTCAATATTTTCATAATATTTCGTTACTTCAATTTATGGTTCTTCTCAGCAGAATTCCATGGGTTAGTAATAAATATTCAACACACGGGCATCTGAGCTACCTCCGAGTAAGCCCCGATTTAAATGGTGCAAGTGTACTCGACGATGATGCATTAACAATCACCGCACGAACGAGTATTTCAAAATACGACGAAACGATGAACCTATGCAAAATAGGAAGGAAAATAATAAATAATTAAAAAATTAACCAAGGCGCTGGGAGCATAGGCCCACCGACCGGCCGGCCATGCCGTGGTCAATCCCACGCCAGTTTTATATTTTTATCATATTTTTTGTTATCTTCCTTGATCTCATGAAAATCCTTTCATTTGAACAAATATCCTTCGTTTTGAGGAAACTCCTCAGTTTCATGGTGTTTCCTTCACACCGAGGAAATAATAAAAAATTAGGGAAAATATTATGGGGCCGTGTTTATTGGCCAACCGGCCATGCCTTGATCCCGGCCGGCCCCACACCTCATGGTTCCTCATTATTTTATTATTATTTCCCTAATTTCATGAAAACTCCTTAATTTCATGGTATTTTCACAAACCCATGAAAAAATATAATATAAAATTAGGGAAACCCGTGGGACGGGCCCAAACCGTAGGCCATGCCCTAGCCGGTCCCACACGCCCCTTATTTTATTATTATTAATTTTTAGTTTCCTTGGTCCCATGAAATTCCTTGATTTCATGGTATTTCTCTCAAATTATGAAAATTCCTTCAAATCATGGAAAGATACAAAAAAAAAAATACATAAAATTAAGGAAACTCGTGGGATCGGGCCCAAGCCGGCCGGCCAGCCATGCCCTAGCCGGTCCCACACACCCCTATTTTTATTATTTTAATATTATTTGCTTCCTTGATCCCATGGAAACTCTCTCACTTTAAGGAAACTCCTTAATTTCAACAAAATTCCTTGGTTTCATGATATTTTCATAAAATCATGAAAAATATTATAAAATTAGGAAAAAGGCACCATGGGACCGTGGTCACTGGCCGGACATGCCTTGGCTCCAGCGGTCCCACGCCTCATGTTCCTTCATTTTTATAATTATTTTCCTTCATCTCATGAAGTTTCCTCAGTTTCAGCAAAACCCTAATTTTGTCATATTTTCTCAAATGGATGCTCAACTGCACGCCAGAAAATATCAAAATTCTTAGGATTGTGACACAGACGTTTTGACGACGTGAACATGTTATCTTGACCGGCCAGGGTTGGCTCCTTGGCTCGCAATGAGCCGATCCCACGTATTTTCACGATTTGACCTAATTTGCGCAATTGCACGTATTAGGTCCAAAACTCTTCCAAATAATTTTGGATTTTCATGGAATGATCGTCAGTCGATCCCATGACCACCTAGGACTGATTCCATGACCCCTTGGTCGGTTCCTCACCTCTTCATAATTAATTAGGTTTCATCACCTAAGGCTCAGATGAGCATTTTTCAAATAAATGATTAAACAAGCATTTAATCATCCTTTCATCAAATCAACTGGTCTTCAGGAGACCTTGATATTTGCTCACAAGAGCATCTAGGCGCTACATGGTTGATCCATAATCCCATGTAGCCGGTCCCTTCTTTGCTCCATGGTTAATTTTCAATAAACCATCAGTTAATCATCAACTGATCAAATTAGGGTTTTGAGTCCAAGGTTCATAATTCCAGATTCAAACGCTAATAATTTTTACGTTGATCCCATGATCAAAATTTTATTTATCATACTCGGTTCAATTGCCAGTATCTTATTTGGTCATGTTACCAATAATTCATCAAATGAGCAACATCTGCTCAAATGAGCAATATTTGCTCAAACCAAGGAATACTGGTTCAACTATCAGTATTCAACAATTCATCGAATGAGCAATATTTGCTCACGTTAACTTATTCACACATCATATCTCTGTCTCAACAGACATGTCCAATTCATGAGTCTCAGGACATTTCCAAACCACGTTCGACTCAACAATACAAGGACTCATCGTCCCATGAAGTCGATAACTGACTAACTAAATACAGTCTGCCTTACAGACTCCATAATCACACGAGACATCAATCGTGTTACATGGGGGGGGGCATTAACTAGGGTTTTGGTCTGGCGGTCTACGGCACGTGTGTTCATACACACGATGAGAATGTGAGCAAGTCGTGCAATCAGTTGAAGGAGTTAACAAAGTAGTGGATGGAAAATCAACCAAGTCTCCACCCGTTGAACAATTGGTTTTAACATGATTTCCACTTCCCCATTCTTTGATTCCATCAACTGTCACACTTCATGAGATCATGGTGTTTTCAGTTCCAGCAATATAAATAAATCTCCGAATCATGATTGAAACAAGGACAATCTCAAGTAAAACCGACAACACGAGATTAAAAATCCAACTCTCAACAGAGCGAATTCAATCATTCAGAATTTATCTTATTTTCAGAATACACAACACACCTACAATCTTCGATCACCATTGATCTCACACATTTCTCAGCTTTCCTCCTACAGACCGACCCATCCTCTCTTGTGACCGAATTTAATTTGGAACGGCCATTGTCTTGGTTTAGGCCGGAGTGCTACAGATTGATCTCTCGAATTCAAAGCACTCCCTTCTTGCAGTGCATTTATGTGAGGTTAAGAATTTCGTTCAGTTCAAGGAGTCTCCTCTGTGCGATCATCTCCTCAATTCCGTAAAAACCAGCGAATCGTTTTTCCCCATCTACAGATTGGCGACCACAGTTGGAAATCATTCTCTCGGTTGCAATCTCAATTCTCATAAAAATGGTCGGTCTCAGATCTAATTCAGTTACGCAAAACCCAATCCAGAATCCTTCAAACGGCGATGTTCCTCCTTCTAACGCTACCTCTAACAACACGGAAGGAGGAGAAGTCCCAACTCTAACTGAGTTGACACAAGTCTTAGAGATCCACACCAGGAACATGGATCTGATGAAAGATACAATGAACCACATACTCGACTTTCTCATTAAACTAACGTCCGAGTTAAGTGGAATCTCCGCTTCAGAAGTCCCAGCACTGGGGACTAACTCATCACATAGTGACCCTCAAAATAACAGTTTCTCTACATATGAGAAGCCGGTGGACCAGGAGGTTGCACAGTTAGTTGAAAACTTGTGTGAACTCTTACACTTTTCTAGAAAGCAACGAACAGACACGTTTGCTGCGCTCAACCAGATATCATCTGACGTGCCAGTAGCTTCATTATCTCCAGCAGTCGAAGGAATGACCATAATGTCTGAGCATTCGATCAACAACATCACTTTCAGAGAAGAAGACCGCATGGCAGACGAAGGACATAATCGAGCCCTGTACGTGACCGGCTTCATCAGAGACTATGAATTCAAGAGAGCCCTCGTTGACACGGGCGCTTCTACAAATATTATCACTATGAAGACTCTCAAATCAGCCAGGTTCCCACAGAATAAGATTGTCCGGCACCCCATCCTAATAACAGGCTTTGAAGGAAGTCAGATCCATACGTACGGATATGCATACATAGATTTGAAGGTGGGGCCTATTCAATCAAAATTCAAGTTCCACGTGATCGAACAAGAGCCAGATTATCACATGATACTTGGACGTCCATGGCTCCATGATAACAAGGCGGTTCCTTCAACGTACCATTAATGTATGAAGGCTCTACTCAACAACAAGATTGTTCGCATCCCGGCTTCATCATCTCCTTATGCTCCTGTCTATGATGCTGAATTCCTTGAATCTCAAAAGAGTGTCCCGGAGCCTCCAGGAAAAGTTTACAGCACTCCACTCCCAAGTTGTAAGACTATTGAAAAGGTCGTTGACAAGCCATCATCCTCAGAAGCTAAGGTGATCAGATCATCCGCCACAGCGTTAAAACGCCGTAACGACCAGGTTTCAACTCCAAGGTCGAACTTCATAACCATCCACGACGCGTAGGGGAGGATCGTTTATTACCGACGGGAAGATTAGCAATTAATCGGGGAGAACGATGAAAAGTCTCCCCAACCCGAAGAATCATGCCAGAACGAACCATCACTCGAGGAAGAGGTTTAGGATGCCCCACGACAATTACAAGACGGTACTGATTCTACCACTGACGATCTCGAAATAATCAATATTGGGACTGAGGATGATCCAAAGCCGATCTGATCAGCTCAGCGCTGTCATCAGAGGAACGGACAAAACTGATAAAGCTATTAAAAGAATATCAAGATGTCTTCGCCTGGACGTACGAAGAAATGCCAGGTCTAGATGACAAATTGGTTACTCATCATCTGCACATTACTCCTGGCTCCAAAGCTGTCAAACAGCCGCCGAGACAGTTCAGAAACGAAGTCGAAGAACAAATCAAAGTTGAGATTCAGAAACTACTAGCAGCTGGGTTTGTCAAAACTATTCGACATCCAACATGGCTGACAAATGTTGTTCCTGTCAAGAAGAAAAATGGTCAAATCAGATGTTGTGTTGATTTCAGGAATCTGAATAAATGTTGTCCGAAGGATGATTTTCCTTTACCCAATATTGATATGCTCGTTGATGCAACCAGTGGTCACGGTATGTTCTCATTTATGGATGGTTACAGCGGATACAAACAGATCAAGATGTACGAACACGATGCTAACAAGACTGTATTCCGCACTCCTATTGGGAATTTCCACTACACTGTGATACCCTTCGGATTAAAGAATGTCGGTGCTACTTATCAACGAGCCATGACTGTTATATTCCACGACATGATGCATAAGCAAGTGGAAGATTATGTTGATGATGTGGTGGTGAAATCGAAAACTCGAGCATCTCACTTCGAAATCCTAAGATAAGTCTTTGAAAGATGCAGAGAATACAAATTAAAGATCAACCCTCTGAAGTGTGCTTTTAGTGTCTCCTCTGGGAAATTTCTAGGATTCCTGGTCACAGCAGAAGGAATCAAAGTCGATCCAGACAAGACGAAAGCTATTACTACCATGCCCCCTCCACGTACTGTGAAAGAGTTTCATGGAAAAGGTAAATTATATCCGACGCTTCATTCCCGGATTGGCTCAACTCGTTGCTTCGTTCACCCCCTTACTGAGGAAAGGAGCAAGTTTTACATGGACGACCGCTCAGCAAGAAGCATTCCAGAAGATACAACAGATATTGTTATCACCTGTTGTCATGAAGTCACCGGTGCAAGGACGACCGCTGATACTTTACACAGCTTCTAGTGATGTCGCTATCGGAGCACTACTGGCTCAAGAAGACGACGAAAGCATCGAACGACCAATCTACTACTTCAGTCGTACAATGCGATATGCTCAACTTCGGTACCCAAAGGCTGAGAGAGCATGTCTGGCATTAGTACATGCAATTCAGAAATTTAGGCACTATTTATTATCCAGCAGGGTCGTGCTTGTTTCCAAAGCTGACCCTATAAAGTTTATACTATCAAAGCCAGCTTTGATAGGAAGACCAGCAAAATGGCTACTCCAAATGTCAGAATTTGACATAGCGTGTACACCGCCTAAAGCAATCAAAGGCCAAGCAGTTGCAGACTTGCTCGCTGCTTTTCCAGGAGAGGATGCGACAATGTTACATGAAGATGTGCCTGGTGAGTTTCCAGATATCCTAGCTATTAAAGAAGAGACATGGCTTTTATATTTTGATGGTTCTGCCACCCCTAGCAACGACACTGGAGGAGCAGGCATAGTGTTAGTCTCTCCATCCGGTGAAGTATTCTCACATTCATTGAAGCTGGATTTCCACTGCACCAACAATTCAGCAGAATACGAAGCCTTCTTACTAGGATTGTCCCTATCCAAGCAAGCAGGAGCAATGCACCTCGAGATAAGGGGAGATTCAAAACTACTGGTCAATCAGATGAATGAAACATACTCCCTTAATGAAATCACACTTTCTCCATTCAGGACTGAAGCTCAACGGCTTTTAACCTACTTTGCTGATGCAACGATTGTCCATACTGGACGAACCAACAATAGGCATGCTGACTACCTGGAAACTCTCGCTTCTAAGCTGCAATTTGAAGGAGAAGAGAAAACTATCACTGTGCAAAGGAGCGATGTATCATCCACATGGCTCGCTCAAGTCGAAGATATTCAAGCAGATGATTGGCGAGCACCTATTATTCATGAATTGATCAGTTCTCTTTCAGAAGGGAAAATCAGTCTCAAGGAATTAAAGAATTATCTCTTACTTCATGGAGCATTATACTATCAAAACTCTGATGAGTCATTATCACGATGCCTTGGAAGTGACGAAGCGGACGAACAACTCAAGCGCATACATGAAGAAACATGCAGACAAACACTGGTGGTAACACTCTACAGAAAGCTTCAAAGAATGGGATACTATTGGCCTTCCATGGAAGCTCAATCAAGAATTCTGCAAAAGTCATGTCCCAATTGTCAGACGCCTCCTCATCACTTAGAATCTCTGATAGCCCATCACACTGGGGACTGGAGGGAACCTTATATCAAATATCTCCGGGACAATGAATTACATTCAGAAAAGAAAGAAACCATCAAACTCATTCAAAGGGCTAAGAGATTTGTCTTTCTTGATGGAATCTTATACCGCAAAAGCTTTGGTGGAAACTTGCTGAGATGCTTAACCGAGCATGAAATCCCAACGGTTTTAAAAGAGATGCATGATGGAGAACATCAAGGAAAAAGAAAATTGTTTCTCCAGATTCATGAGAAATATTATTGGCCAACCATGGAAGACGATGCAGCTGCACACGTTCAAAGGTGTCATCAATGCCAAGTCCATGGTAACCTCATTCACACTCCTTGTCTTCCATTGAATTCTGTGAATAGTCCATGGCCTTTCTATAGCTGGGGACTGGATAACATCGAGAAAATCAATCCAGCATCTTCGAAGCAGCATGAATACATCATCACTATAACCGAATATTTTACCAAATGGGTTGAAGCTATTCCTCTTCGAAGCACCACTGGAGTCACGATTTCCGCATTATCAAAGAATACATAATATGTAGATTCGGTGTTCCTAAACACATTGTCACTGATAATGGAACTCCTTTTGCCAACAAGCACGTGACGGAATTTCTCGAGGAATACGACATCAAACAAGTTTTATCCACGCCATACTATCCCCAAGGAAACGGACAAGCAGAAAGCACCAACAAAACTTTGATCTGAATTCTTAGTCGAACAATCCATGATAATTCGCGAACGTGGGATGAACAATTGCCTATGGCTTTATGGGCTTATCGAACCGCACCAAGAAGCTCGATCGGGACTTCACCATACTCTCTCGTTTATGGAGCCGACGCCATACTCCCAACAGAAATCAAAATTCCTTCAGCAAGGATTGCAATAGCCAGTGGAGTACAATGGGACGAAGCCGAAGTATCCAACTCAAGAATTGCTGAACTGGACATGCTTGAGTCAAGGAGAGCTAAGGTAGAAAAATATGTTAAAGCATACAAACAAAGGATCTCCAGAGCCTACAACAAAATGGTAAGACCTCGAACGTTTCAAGTAGGAGATCTGGTATTAAAGACTGCAAAGCATATTCAACAAGACATGTCCGCTCACAAGTTCTCTCCGAAATGGGAAGGACCATATGTAGTTATCAAATCAAGTATCCAAATGGATATTACAAAATCTTAAAGATTGATGGAGGAGTGGAAGGAAATATAATCAATGGTAAATGGGTCAAAGCATATTACGCCTGATCCATGGAAAACAATTATCTTTTCACAATTTCATCATTTCAAAGCATTTTTCAGAATGTAATTTATATTCCTCCAAGGAGCGTGCAAAATGCTCCTTTGTTCATAAATGAACAAAATTTCCTCATAACATGATCAGTTATTCCACCTAAGAAAAGCCTGAACCTACTAAAAAAAAAACAATAATCATAAACACTCACTCAGAGTAAACCATCCAGCAAAGAGTAATTCTTAAAAACAGCCATGTCAAGCTTCTTTTGAAAGTTCCTGGTCTTCACCTTCAAATCCTGGACAACTTTCTCAACTCTCGCCGACTCCAAGGCAAGTGACTTATCCTCTTCCAGAAAAGCAGTTGTAGTGGAAATTGCTTCAGCAGCGGCCGGTGCCCTGTCAACCTTGATCATCTCAATCCAACGGCGAAGCCAACTTACATTGAACCTCAAGGTCTCACAATTCGATATCATATCATCCCACCTGTGAAGGTCACGATTCTTAACATCTTGCAGATTCGTCTCCATCATCTCCCCAGCGACTGTAGTCAGGAGGGCAAAAAGTCTCTCCACACTTCAGTGGTGGCAATGTGACCATATCGTCTCCAAATCTTGGTATACAAAGACGCATGACATTTGGGAACCACGAAGCCGCCAACTATTTCATTGCCCGGGAAATTATTGATCATGGGAGTCTCAAACGGGAGTCCAGCCGTTGGGTAGTAAGTTCCAGTTCCGGACTTCACGGAGTTAATAGAACTTTCTTCGACGTAATCATCATCAGTCGCAGACTTTCCATTCCTCCTCTTTCCGGCATCAACAACAACATGCACATCAACCTGCAGTAAGAAATCTTAATTTCATATGAAGATTGGATAAAACCATCGAGTAATACACCACTTGAAAATCATGGAATTACTCACGGATGCGCCGGCTTTAGCATGAGTTGATCTATATCGAGCGAGGGCTCTAACAGTCCGCTTAGGTCTCGAATTATGAGAAGAAGATGGATTCTTCTGATTATCCTGCAACATATTATTTTCCTGTGATCAATAACTCTGATCAAATGGAGATGAAAGAAAATACACAAATTACTGAGACGAATGCTTCTACTTCATGCTTCGATTGAGGATCATTCCGAGAAGAAATGCTACTGCTGGACATAGCGAAACAGTATGATAATCAGGATTTCCTCCGCGACTCAGGATTAGAAGAAATATTTGCGCAAATGCTAAACCCTAAGTCCTAGGGATATATACAAGATACAATGGATACTTATCTTCTACAGATAGTCAAATTCAATTGCGGATTTTACTGAAACCCTAATATTCAAGTAAGATCAATACTGAAGATGCGGAGGAAAATAACTGGGGACTGACGGGATTGACGAAAGCTGCGCATGGTCTACACGGATTTGCTTTTGATACGTGTTATTCTCACGTAACTTATCTTAGTATTTTCGCAAATGGAAATCGCCAAGGCAATTCGAAAATGATCGTGATGAATTTTGGGGCAAGGACATTGGTCCATTCCATTCAATTTGGGAAGAATCAACATTTACAAAAGGGTTTCTCATTCGAAAGAAAAAATCCTAATCCAGAAGAAAACTGTTCAGATCATCAAAGAAACGTCTACTACGAGGATAAAAAAAAACATTCAAATGTTTAAATAAGATCACGAGCAAGACTAGTTAGAATCATCTGCATCGCCGTCTTCATCATTATCATCATCATCTGAAGGATCCTATTCAGACTCTCTCTCGGAGTCACTGTCCGAGTCAGAAAATTCTTCTTCTTCGTCATCACCCTCTATCGCATCCTGTAGATCTTCATCGTCACGTTCAGCTTGAAGATCAGCCCTAACCTGTCGTTCAATCTCCCTGTGTGGAGAGTATGACCTATCCTTGCGTGTTGTAAAATCCATACGAGCTCTTCTTCTTCATCCTCAGCATCTGAATCTGAGGCCACACCATAAGGACGGGATCGGAGTCTTTCCTCAGCTCTTTGTCTTTTCCACTCAATTCTATGCCTTTTCTTTCGATACTCAGCAAGTATCTCCTCATTTTCTTTCCTCTTCAAGATCTCTTCACGATCATCTTTTAGTTTATCAAGAGACCTGTTATTTTCCAATAAAGCACGATCTATGCTTGCACGAACTTTGGCCTCAGAAATCCTTGAATCCTCCTCAGAAGAGCTGGAAGAATAATCGCTGCTGGAAGACACCATTATCTGGAACCAGAGGCACGGAGTTATAGATACGCATATGTCAATTCCACAAAATGGTAATCCTCAACTCTTACCTTTTTACGATTCCAATAACAATAGTGATCACAACGTAAGAGTTAAACACTTCAAAACTTGCTCGCCTCTTCGAACCTATAAAAGACGAGCAAGAAACTCAGATTTTTCATAGAATCATGAATATTTCCATTGCATGAACATTCATCATGGAATGCTGAAAATTGAAATATTATTTCATCATAAATAATGGTTTACTTCTCAAAACTCAAGTTTTGTTTATATTTATATATATATATATATATATATATATATAACGTGATTAATTCACGTAAATAAAAAAAAAATTGAGACGAGTAAAGCTCATGAAAATAAAATCCGTGGGGTATCCCACGGTTTCATAAAAAATACATATCCATGAACAGGCCATGGTTTTATTAAAAAAAAAAAAAAATCCTTCGTACGATCGTCTTTCTTTGAAACGAGGGTTTATTTCGGTTCTGTGAAAGCTCACATCTTTTCAAGATAAAGTTTTGGTTTTCATGAAAACTCATAAACAAAAAAATTTATCACTAGACACGGGTCTATACATAAAAAAAAAATAATAAAAAAAAATAATCTGTACTAGGTCAAGGGTTATTAATGGGTTCTCAAACCAATGATGAAACGAACATACATTTTCTAAAAATAAGGGTTTTCAACAAAACTCACACTCGTATGTACACATATATATAATTTCAACATAATCAAAGCATGAACAACTCATGAACTCAGCAAACACTTAAAAAAAAAAAAAAAAAAATTGCGCTTACCTGGTCGACGCCGGCCGGAAATTGGCCGGACGATGGTGGCAATAGCCGGCACCACTAGAAACTCCGGCGAAAGTTTCCCTCCTCCCTGACGTGAAGGTGATGAAAGCGTGATGAAGCACTGGTCGTGTGAAGAAGAAATAAAAATAATAATAATAATAAAAGGATAAATTTCTTTTATATCAAATTTTATTTCCAAAACCTAATTTTACAAGGATTTCCTTATTGGGCCCGGCCCGCGAATCCTAAACGACCAAGGTCTCATCGTCCAAACCAGCGGTTCAACACCAATTTATGTCCACCAAACGACACTCTATCATGTCACTGGGATCTTCATTCAAGTCATGGTATGCTCGTACTATCGAAATCCGGTAACATTCTTAACTTACGACTAAGTTCAATTAATTATATTGTTTATGACCGAAAAATCACCATTCAATGCTGACTGAGGAACTCGGATTTCCTCACTAAGCAGGGGACTTAATGTACATGGTGGATTTTTGACAAAGGGTAAAATCGTAAACCCATAATTATAAGTATTCCTAATCCAGGAATCAGACGAATATTGAGGCTCATGTCTCTTATCGAAAGCATGGAAGCTCATGCCACAAGAATCTCTGACTGAGAATACTGTCTCTTGGAGTATATATGGATATGTAGTCTCCCAGCTGAGGCAACAGCATATCTCATGAATACTGAGCAATTTCAGTAACTACTTCTACATAGAATCAAAAGATTAGACGACTCCTAGACAGCTAGCCTGCTAGTATAGAGCAATAAAGGGATGAAACAATGTTTTCCCTAACTATATGAAAGAAAATATGACGCTTCAACAAGCTCATATCACTTAATTTTTGAATAATTAATGCTCCTAGATGATCATGCTAGTATAGAGCCATTAATTAATTATTCTCGAAATCAATAGATTCATTAACTGAATCCCTGGAAAATATTCAATATTTTCATAATATTTCGTTACTTCAATTTATGGTTCTTCTCAGTAGAATTCCATGGGTTAGTAATAAATATTCAACACACGGGCGTCTGAGCTACCTCCGAGTAAGCCCCGATTTAAATGGTGCAAGTGTACTCGACGATGATGCATTAACAATCACCGCACGAACGAGTATTTCAAAAAACGACGAAACGATGAACCTATGCAAAATAGAAAGGAAAATAATAAATAATTAAAAAATTGACAAGGCGCTGGAAGCATGGGCCGACCGACCGGCCGGCCGTGCCGTGGTCAATCCCACGCCAGTTTTATATTTTTATCATATTTTTTGTTATCTTCCTTGATCTCATGAAAATCCTTTCATTTGAACAAATATCCTTCGTTTTGAGGAAACTCCTTAGTTTCATGGTGTTTCCTTCACACCTAGGAAATAATATAAAATTAGGAAAAATATTGTGGAGCCGTGATTATTGGCCAACCGGCCATGCCTTGATCCCGGCCGGCCCCACACCTCATGGTTCCTCATTATATTATTATTTTTTTCCTAATTTCATGAAAACTCCTTAATTTCATGGTATTTTCACAAACCCATGAAAAAAAATAATATAAAATTAGGGAAACCCGTGGGACCGGGCCCAAACCGGCCGGCCATGCCCTAGCCGGTCCCACACGCCCCTTATTTTATTATTATTAATTTTAAGTTTCCTTGGTCCCATGAAATTCCTTGATTTCATGGTATTTCTCTCATATTATGAAAATTCCTTCAAATCATGGAAAGATACATAAAAAATACATAAAATTGAGGAAACTCGTGGGACCAGGCCCTAGCCGGTCCCATACGCCCCTATTTTTATTATTTTAATATTATTTGCTTCCTTGAACCCATGGAAACTCTCTCACTTTAAGGAAACTCCTTAATTTCAAGAAAATTCCTTGGTTTCATGATATTTTCATAAAATCATGAAAAATATTATAAAATTAGGAAAAAGGCACCACGGAACCGTGGTCACTGGCCGGACATGCCTTGACTCCAGCGGTCCCACGCCTCATGTTCCTTCATTTTATAATTATTTTCCTTCATCTTATGAAGTTTCCTCAGTTTCAGCAAAACCCTAATTTTGTCATATTTTCTCAAATGGATGCTCAACTGCACGCCAGAAAATATCAAAATTCTCAGGATTGTGACACAGACGTGTTAACGACGTGAGCATGTTATCTTGACCGGCCAGGTTTGGCTCCTTGGCTCGCAATGAGCCGGTCCCACGTATTTTCACGATTTGACCTAATTTGCGCAATTGCACGTATTAGGTCCAAAACTCTTCCAAATAATTTTGGATTTTCATGGAATGATCGTCAGTCGATCCCATGACCACCTAGGACTGATTTCATGACCCCTTGGTCGGTTCCTCACCTCTTCATAATTAATTAGGTTTTATCACCTAAGGCTCATACGAGCATTTTTCGAATAAATGATTAAACAAGCATTTAATCATCCTTTCATCAAATCAACTGGTCTTCAGGAGACCTTGATATTTGCTCACAAGAGCATATGGGTGCTACATGGTTGATCCATAATCCCATTTAGCCGGTCCCTCCTTTGCTCCGTGGTTAATTTTCAATAAACCATCAGTTAATCATCAACTGATCAAATTAGGGTTTTGAGTCCAAGGTTCATAATTCCATATTCAAACGCTAATAATTTTTACGTTGATCCCATGATCAACATTTTATTTATCATACTCGGTTCAATTTCCAGTATCTTATTTGGTCATGCTACCAATAATTCATCGAATGAGCAACATCTGCTCAAACCAAGGAATACTGGTTCAACTATCAGTATTCAACAATTCATCAAATGAGCAATATTTGCTCACGTTAACTTATTCACACATCATATCTCTGTCTCAACAGACATGTCCGATTCATGAGTCTCAGAACATTTCCAAACCACGTTCGACTCAACAATACAAGGACTCATCGTCCCATGAAGTCATGAAGTCAACAACTGACTAACTAAATACAGTCTGCCTTGCAGACTCCATAATCACACGAGACATCAATCGTGTTACATGGGGGGCATTAACTAGGGTTTTGGTCTGGCGGTCTACGGCACGTGTGTTCATACACACGATGAGAATGTGAGCAAGTTGTGCAATCAGTTGAAGGAGTTAACAAAGTAGTGGATGGAAAATCAACCAAGTCTCCTCACGTTGAGCAACTGGTTTTAACACGATTTCCACTTCCCCATTCTTTGATTCCATCAACTGTCACACTTCACGAGATCATGGTGTTTTCAATTCCAGAAATATAAATAAATATCTGAATCATGATTGAAACAAGGACAATCTGAGGTCAAACCGACAATACGAGATTAACAATCCAACTCTCAACAGAGCGAATTCAATTATTCAGAATTTATCTTATTTTCAGAATACAACACACCTACAATCTTCGATCACCATTGATCTCACACATTTCTCATCTTCCCTCCTACAGACCGACCCATCCTCTCTTGTGACCGAATTTACTCTGGAACGACCATTGTCTTGGTTTAGGCCGGAGTACTACAGATTGATCTCTCGAATTCAAAGCACTCCCTTTTTGCAGTGCATCTGTGTGAGGTTAAGCATTTTGTTCAAGGAGTCTCCTCTCTGCGACCATTTCCTCAATTCCGTAAAAACCATCGAATCGTTTTTCCCCATCTGCAATGTTCTATGGTCCTTAACAATATTAGTTCTATGAATTAATTTGTGGATCAATGGAAAATTGTCTATGCAAATAATTTTATCACTTGAGAATGTTTCAAACATCATAAGAGAGAAATATTGAAAATTTATTATTTCTACTCAGGGTAGGTTGACAAACCAGTTTGAAAACCATAGACATCTGAGTTTCATAAATGCAAGAAGGTTGGCGAACCAATTCGCAAAATGCAAGTTCAGTTCGTAACAGTTGACGAACCTGGTTGGTGAACCATGGTGAACTGAAGTTTCAAAGCTGAAATAATAGGCTAACAGTTGGCGAACCCGATTCACGAACCGATGCACCCTGACTCGTTAACGAGCTATGCGGTTGGCAAACCGTTGTACCAACTGTCCCAATTTGTATTTTAGTAAATGCTCAAAGACTTATTTTCATAATATGTTTAGCATTACTAGAACTCTCTTAAACACTTCTAAGACTTCATTGATCACTTAAACACTTACGTATGTGCATCATAATTAAACTCTAGGTGTTTTAATGAATATAAAATTGCTTTTAGTTCTTTGGCTAACTTGCCAAACCGAATGATCATTGTACACGGTTCAATAACCAAACCTAAGTATATATTTTTCTATTGTATTTTTCAAGTATAAAGTTTGCTTGATTCTCAATTTATCTTAGCTTAAATTCTAAGAAACCCCCGATCTTTGAAAAACTATAAATAGAGATGCTCTTTCAACTGGGAAAATCAATCCACGATACTTTGTGTCCTAGTTGATTCTGAAAAAGCGAGGGGTACAACAACCACACCTTATATTTCGCTTAGTAATATGTATGGACAAACTCCAATATACTTTCTAGAGAATCAACTAGACAGTTAGACTCAATCTAGAGAAAAGTATATCAAAGAGTTTATATCTCAATCTCTCGATTTGATCTTTACTCAAGCAAATAGAAATCTGCGAGTCTTTATCAAAGAGAGATAACTTGGATAGTACCAAAGACCAATATCCAAGTGTCAATCAATTTAAATCAACAACCAAAAGGTCGGATATTCTAATTTATTGAACAACACACAACCTGTGATATTTCAATTATATAAACAAATATAATGCGGAATAGAAATAACACAGACACCAGATTTTTGTTAACGAGGAAACCGAAAATACAGAAAAACCTCGGTACCTAATCCAGATTGAACACACATTGTATTAAGCCGCTACAGAAAGTAACCTACTCTAAATTAACTTCGGTCTGGACTGTAGTTGAACCCCAATCAATCTCACACTGATCCAAGGTACAGTTATGCTCCTACGTCTCTGATCCCAGCAGGATGCTATGTACTTGATTCCCTTAGCTGATCTCACCCACAACTAAGAGTTGCTACGACCCAAAGTCGAAGACTTTAATAAACAAATCTGTATCACACAGAAAAGTCTACGGTAATATATAAATCCGTCTCCCACGAATATACCTGTAGTTGCAGGAAATCCTACACTACACCCCTCACAAGAATCCACACAACTAAGCCATTGAAGATGAACAATTGTAATTTTTATTGATTAATTTCTTGAATGTTTACAAGACAAAATGGAAAAGACCTAAAGAAATTACAATCACTATAAAATTTCTCTCTCTTAATGACTTGCTCAACACTCGAAAAAGATCTCTCTCTCAATAGGCCTGTTCGGCTCTTTATATAGGGTGTTACATAATGGATGACAGCTAAGCTGTCCTTTATTTTCGGGAATAACTTGCGAAGTGTCTCAAGTGTATAAATGCATAATCTCACGACACTCCTAGTTCTCGCTAGGTCTTCACACCTTTCTTGTGTTCTAGATGTCGTCATCCATTGCGTCACTTATTTTACTCGTCTGCGACGCCTTCGCTATGTAACATTAATGGATTTCGCAGTGGTGTTGGTGTTACGATATTCTGATCCTATATTTTGCCTCTTCTCATGTCTTCTCTGCGAAGAAGAGAATGTCATGAGAATTATTATTTTCAAATTGCCGCAACTGTTCATTTCTTTCCATCAATCTACCGCCAGGATTTCGTGAATTAGGTGTAACCGCCTACACGTGTCAAAATCTTCCCTTTTTACCGGTACATTTAATGTTAACCGGTCACTTTTTTCTTGTCTATTTAAGGAGAAATTCTCCATGAGGATGTTTCCTTTCATTTATTTCATCTTCTTCGTCGTCTACAACTTTTTACTGCTATTTTTCTTTCTGTAATTCTTCATCGTCTTCCTGCTATTATCTCTCTGCTACTGTTCTCATCATCTTTCTGCTACTGTTTCTATGGAGCCATCAAGGTTTGTTAATTTTGCCAAAATTGATCTTTTTGTGATTGATCTCTTCTATCAAAATTGTTTTATCCTAATATTATTCTTTCTCTAATGATTCCCTTGCTGTTTTTGTCTCAGTAAGAATAAATCTAACACCAAATTCACAATTCCAAACCCTAATGTTCCCGTGGGCTCGCAACCGAAAATCGTTGTTACTAAAAGGAAGCCTGCGAATAGCAAGGTATTAAGAAACACTTATTCTCCTAATAACAATATTGTTGCCTCTGTTTCTTATTTGACTTGTGATTCGCATGATGACAAAAATATTGATAGAACCCCCAAGAAACCTCGCCGCTCTAAAAATGTTGAATCTTCTGTTTCCTTTCCTGTATTCAAGCTCATAACTCCTTCTGCGATATCTTCGCAAGATAAACCAATACCTTCTGTGATATCTTCACAGGATAAACCAACACCTTCTGCGATATCTTCGCAAGATAATTCTACTTTGGTTATCTCTGAAAATGTTCCGCGATTTTCCTCCTATACCCGAGTTTTCCGTAAATGAAGTCCCTCAAGATGAACCCTTTCTTCTTCTATTATTAATGCTTTACCGCCTCACCCCCAATCATTGACCTTCAACGGGTTTCCTCTTCTCATGACATTCCTATGACCAAAGATGATTCAACTCTCCCCTCTTCTGTCATCGCTACTTCTTCTTCTGAGTCTATTCCTCTTACTAAAGAAAACCTGGAGGGAATGGATGTAGCTTTCAAAGTTTTATCAGATATCATGAATGACGCCAATAAGACCTCCATTGATCCCATCAAGTCTAGTGTTTGCGAGTCTTTGAGTTTTTACTTTAGTTCTGACAGGATGTCGCAAATGTCTTTAGAACAAGAAATTAAAGTGCTGAAGAATAATCTTCAAGATATGACTACGAAGTGTGACACTCTCCATCTTGAGAATCAGAAACTTCAAAACGTTTCATTGGATCGCGATAATCTTCGCAAGAAGAACGAAGAATTAAAAGGTATTACACTCTCCATTTTTTTTTTTTTTTTTTTTTTTTTAAAACCTTGTTCGCCTTTTAAGCTTTAAACCAGAAGCGAAAAATGGAGATATATCAGTTGGAATCTGTCGTTGAAGAAACTCGAATGGATAGAGATGCTTGGATGGAGCAATATAACCAACTAGATAATCTTCATTCGTACCCTGTTGATCAAATAGATAACCTTACCAAAGAGAATGCTCACTTAGTTTAGAAGCAAGACTCGTTAAGTAGTGAATTATCTCATCTCTCTTATTCTTTGGCTAAATCGAATTTGAAGTTGGAAACCTTATCAGATGAGAATGGAACTCTATCTCAAGAGAAGCGAGTTTTGTTAAATAAGGTGGCGATTTCTTCGCAACAGCTTGATGTCTGTCAAAAAATATGTAATGAACAAGAATAATCTCTCTGTTCGCTGAGAAGTAAACTCAAAGAAGTCATTCTTTGAGAGGGATAAGCTTATTCAGGGTAGAATAACTTTAAGTGTGAAAACAAGCCAACTCAAGGATCAATATTCCAAGTTAAAAGAATCCTACTCCTCCCTTGCTAAGGAGAATACCTTACTTGTTTCTAACGAAAAGAGTTTGCATTCTCGATTAAAAGGTCTGGTTGGAGATAATTTTGATAGTGCCATGGATCATTTGGAGAGTAGTTGCTTGGCTTTGACCCAACATCTTATCTCGCAAAAGGAAGGTAGTCATAAAATTTGTTTGCCTCATCCGCTTTTTTTTCTTTGTCTAGTTTTCTTATGATATCCTTTTTTTGCGAATTCTTTATTTGTATAACTCTGTTGTTCTTCATTTTTTCAAAATCTGAGAAAGATCTTCGTTCCTCCCTTTCTACTTTGGAGGCTAGCTATGCCAAGATTCGCAAAGAAAATGCGATTCTTGCCGCTACTCTCGCTCGTTCTCGCGATCGGGCCGAAAGGAGATTTGATTACCTCAGTTACTCCAAAGATATCCAGAGTAGAAATCATCAGAATGCACTTCTTCGCCAGTTTCACCTCAAAGCTGAAGTTCTTTTGAATGATGTCTTATTGTCCAAATCTCTTGACCCTGTATCTGTCGAACCTCTTGAAGTTGAGGATGATGAAATCCCTAATTCTCCTGATAGTGACTATGAATACGAAAGCGGCGAAGATCTCGCTAATGAAAAGGTGATCCCATCAAACAATGAAGTGTCAATAATAATCCAGGTGAAGGGGGTTAAAGGCGGGAATGCAACAACCGGCGAAAGTATGGAAGTCGGTGAAGGCGATAAAATTGTTGAAGATGAAAGAATTAATGTTGAGAAATGAACTTCTTTTGTAATTTCATTTCCTTTAATTTCTTGGTCTTCATAACTTCTTGCATATGATGTTTTTTATTTCCTTCTGAAGTGTACTTTTTTGTAAGAAATATTATGTTTTTTATTGAACAATTCTCATATTGTCTCTTATTTTCTTCTTTGCGATGAATGACCTGCATAAATAATAGTTAATTTTTATAAATCTTTTGTCATATGGTCTTATTTTGCCTTCCTAGTTAAAGGTCTTACTGTGCCATCTCTTGTTATTGCGACAAAATCTTGGGACGTCTTTACACTTTCATGTAAAGACCCATTGATTTTGTCTTATCATTTCTTAGTATTATTGCCTCTGCAGGATAATTTTATTGCAACAATATGACAGGCCTAAATTTTCTTGCGAGAATAAAGCCCCATGACATTGCCGTCTTGCGACGAAATCGCAGGGGCGTCCTTACACTTTCATGTACTTGACCCATTGATCTCGTCTTATCTTTGTTTTTTGTATTATTGCCTCTTCAGGATCATCGCACAAATATGACAAGCCTAAATTTTCTTGCGAAAATAAAGTCTCATGACATTTGCGTCTTAAGACACTTATCAGCTCCCTAATGGAGGGTGTCGCCCTTATCATCTCCCTGGTTGCCCCTTCAAGGAGGAGTACATCGGCCATACAAGACTAGCTCCTCCCATCCGGTCTTAACAACAACCGGTTGTTTTCGCGACCCTCTTATCCCTTATACCTATAGGGCTTATGGTTACGAGATCGCACCCTAAGTGGAGTTTTCTTCTCGCCGAGTGCAACATATGTCAAGACTTGCCAAGAATGGCCGAGACACTTCAAATGCCCCGAGGCACTCTTGGCTCAACCGTGTACCTCGGCGCCTTGATCATACGCCCGACTCCTTAGAAGAGACCCTCGGTCGTCCAACCTGAGGTATAACCTTATATATATAGTTGGAAATCCAAGGTATCTCCTGGATGGGCTTTATTGTATAACCTTATATATATAGTTGGAAATCATGTTCTATCAAGGTGACATTTTCATATAATCTCTCCAATCTACACGGGGATGGGCTTTATTGACCCCAAATCTCCATGACTAATCACTAAACAAAGAATTGAAAGTAATTCTCCATATGATGTAGTGGTTCCGTCGGGGCGGTGTAACATGAGAGATGTGTTGTACGTTTTTGCTTTTATATGACCCATTTTGTGAAATAATCAATTAATAAAGAGGAAGCGACAATCGGGAGAGGATACCTTATTTGCCACATTACCTGGTAAAAAAATGGTCCAATGTCTAAACCCCACTTTCACAAGTGAAAGGCCAAACACTTGTTGAAGAGGTTAATGGTGCTCTGTGTGCATGTATTTTTCTTTGACAAAGAAGGTGTTTTTGACAATCTTAACGCCTTGATATTTGTTTGGGATCCTCGCATCTTCGTGCATATATATTAATGGGATAATAGCCTTCCACAAGCATTTAGCAACAAACAAAACGCCTTATTGAAGAAAAAGTTGAAGGACTAAAAAGATCTTACAACTAGAAGAGAATTTGTGATTACTTGAGTTGAAGGCATCCCCACCAAAAGAGGTGTAACATCTTTAATTCTAACTTTGCTTCTCCTTTTCCCAATTCTTCAACAAGTTTCTTGTATTTTTCAAAGATGATTCATTTGTAGTATATTCTTCTTTTATCTAGAGAATAGCTAATTGAGAATGTGACTCTCGCGATTTTTCTCGACTTCATTTCTATTGGGAAGCATAAAAATGATATTATAGCTTCATATTTGTTTCATTGTTGGTAGAGCCATGTTGAACTTGAATATGAAGAATCCACACAACTAAGCCATTGAAGATGAACAATTGTAATTTTTATTGATTAATTTCTTGAATGTTTACAAGACAAAATGGAAAAGAGCTAAAGAAATTACAATCACTATAAACTTTCTCTCTCTTAATGACTTGCTTAACACTCGAAAAAGATCTCTCTCTCAATAGGCCTGTTCGACTCTTTATATAGGGTGTTACTTGATATAATGGATGTGGCAACTTCTGCATGTACCCATGGTTGTTACAATTTTCTTTCCTTCAAAACGTTTGTGTAAGATAAAACTTTCATGAAATTTATTAACCATAGTCTTTGTAATCATATTCCTTTATTTCATACCAATCTATTGATTTGGCAATTTTAATGAATAATCTTCAGTTACCCCTCCTTCTAGCGCCAATAAGTGTCATTGAAGATGAACAATTGTAATTTTTATTGATTAATTTCTTGAATGTTTACAAGTGTACAAATGCTATAAACTTTCTCTCTCTTAAATAACACTCGAAAAAGATCTCTCTCTCGACACTGACCTAGTTCTCGAAGTGTCGCAAAGTGCTAAGGTCTTCAGGTCTTCACACCTTTCTCGTGTTCTGGTTGTCGTCATCCATTGCGTCACTTATTTTACTCGTCTGTGACGCCTTCGCTATGTAACATTTATGGATTTCGCAGTGGTGTTGGTGTTGCGATATTCTGATCCTACAATACCTACGAGTTTTTGTTCCGTCTTTTGATAAATCAAGGTGAACAGGAACCAATTGATAACCCGGACTTATATTCCGAAGAAAATACTAGTATTATCAATCAACTCACAATAATCTTAATCGACGCAGCGAAAAAGGTATTGCGGAATCACAAACGATGAGACAAAGTGTTTGTGATTTCTTTTCTATCTTGCCTATCGGAGATATAAATCTCAAGCCAATTATTCCAATTGTACTCGTACGATAGAAACAGCAAGATCAGATCACACAACTACAAGAAAAGTAGTATCGGTCTGGCTTCACAATCCCAATGAAGTCTTTAAGTCGTTAACCTGTTTTAGAGAAGAAAAACCCAAGGTTAAAGGAGAATTGACTCTAGCTTATGCAACTAGTATCATACGTAAGGTGTGGGGAACAGGTTTCCCAGTTGCTAGAGTTCTCCCTTATATAGTCTTTCAAATCAGGGTTTGCAATCAATGTTAGCTTGGTAACAAAGCATTCAATATTCACCGTTAGATGAAAACTTGATTTGATTCAAGCTAATATTTCTCAACCGTTGGATCGAAACCTTATCTTGTTACACACAAATGAAATGTCCAATTTTGGGTTTATGTAACCGTTTCCAAACATTAACATTTGTTGGGTCAACAATAGTTAGCCAAATGGTTAGCCATATGATCACTTTCATATCAACCATATTCTTCTTCACCATAACTAGTTCAAATGACTCAAATGAACTAGTTAGAGAGTTATTCAATTGCTTAGATCTTATGTAACTACACAAGACACAATCGAAGCAAAAACAGTTTGATTCACTCGAATCGGTTCATGAACTTTATAGCCACGGTTTGCAAAAGCATTCCTTAGTTTATATAAACATAAGTTCAAGAACAACCGATTTTAGATATAACCTACTCAAGTTCGCGGACTTAAGCTCACGGAAGGAGTTCACAAACTCCAGCAGAAATTCTCGGGTCGAGAACTTCCGCCAGTTCGCGGACTTGGCTCACGCCACATTCCGTTTCTCTTAATCAACAAAGTTCGCAAACTTTGGTTCAAGGAATAAGGACTTATGCATATATGTGTTTCCACAACAATGCTTATATCCTACCAAAGGTTATGTAATCTAAACTCCCATTTCAATCATTGAAACATTCTCAGAGGACGTTATATAGCCGTTATTCACAAACCATTTTTCGTCAAAGCAATTTTTAAAGTGATTGAAACATAAAAAGACATTCGTCACTAGGTAAAGATGAATTTGGCTAAAGCGAAAGCTTACCAACACATATTTCGAGAAATAGATAGGCGAGTTAAACTAAAACTCGAAATAGCAAATGTGTATAATGAAAGTCTATATATCAAAACGACTTTTGTCTCAAGAATAGGAGATAGAGTAAATAGACTTTTGAGTGACATATAAGTTCAAGTCTCCATATACCAGTTCCATGAGTAGTCCTTCGTCTTGTATGATGATTGCCATGGAGTCTTGAGCTCAACTACACTTTCTATCCTAGTCCGAGACCTTTAGCTAAAATAGGCTAGAAATCAAGACTTATAATTTTGATCATTAACATTGAGAAACATGCTTGAGATAGCAACGCATGCGAGTTCGACCGAGCAATGCTCTAACAATCTCCCCCTTTGTCAATTTTAGTGACAAAACTATTAATACATATGGAATACAAAAAATAAATAAATTAACTTTTGTAGCTCCTATTCCACATGCCTAATCTTCAACATTACTCGAAATCTTCGTCACTTCCAAGTACTCCAATGATCCCAAAGGTTGTAAGTTTAGCATCATCGTTGTTGAAAATCCGTAGCTATAACAACAAGAAAACAAGAGTTCTCAATCATTGTTATACAATGTCATAGTATCATTACACAACGTCAAAGTCCAACTGTATCACAACTTCAACAACAATACTATGGTGATATGTATCACCCCCCCTTTGTCAATACTCCATCTCACATGGAAACCACTCCCCCTTACATAATGATCCGAAAACCATATGTATTTGTAGTGTGAACTACATATTAATTCTCCCCCTTTTTGTCAATAAAATTGGCAAAGGTACAAGAACGGGATCCTAATGAAATTTTCGAAAGAGACATTTCATGACCAAAAGAAAGAAACACATATCATCTTATTTAGATGCAATCATAAAGCCGAAGCTAAATGCATTCATCAAGGAGTTTAAAGATACAAGACAACCCCTATAATATTCCACAGCCGCACTCCCCATAAAGATTTGGCAATTAAGCACAAGTTCAAAAAAGAACTCTCCCCCATAATATGTCATTCCCGAAAGAACAACAAGAGCGACCTTAATTTCGAAAGAAAAGAAGGATTTCTTTGGACATAACAAACCACATACAAGTATGAATTTGAATCCAAAATACTCAATTAAATTAACCATAAGAAGTTCATGATTAATTTAATCGATAATGCTCAACACAAGTGAACTTATGGAGACTAAAAAAAAACTCAATTAGATTAATCACAAGAGAACCCATAATTAATCTAATCGAAATACACAACCAAACTAATTACAAAAGTAATCAATTTAATTGGTCATACTCGACATAAGAGAAGCTATGGAGCTATGACTAAGTTAATCATGAAAATAATCAACCCAGTCAAAAACGCTCAAACATAAGAAGACTTATGAATTTATAACTAAATAACCAAACAAGATGATTAATTTAGTTCAAAAATGCTCGACATAAAGTACCTTACGGAACAACAACAAAGTTAATCATAAAATAATCAACTTGGTTGTTTAGTGCTCAACATAAGACACATTTCGGAGCCTCACAGTAATACATAAAATATGGATCAGGGAAGATCAATTATTGCGGAATACACAAGGATTCATTCTATTTTCCATCACCATTTGCACAATGACAAACAATAGACATAATCCTTGAAAACAAAAGATTTTAACCTATCTTGAGTCAATAATTGACAATATAGGCTTAACTTTTGTATTTGTCAAAAGTCCATTCATTCCTTTATCAACATATGAATATCGACTTATGAAAGACTTTACTTTTGACAAGATATGGGACAATCATAGTTCACGGACGCAAACACACATATCCCATAACAATTGCAATATATAAAACCATAAAGATTAATACTGCAAAAATCATCTTCCAAACAAATTTAGAGTTTAAACCAATAAATCTAAAAACATGAAGATGAAAACGTTGGACATAGCTATGTGTAATCACAATAATGGCTATTCCAAACTCTAGTAATCCTTCCCAAAAACAAGAAAATAAGAAGATTTACTAGGCAACAAGACAAACTCGTAATGCGCATATAAGATGATTTGTCCTTAGAGGGTAGAATCAATCTTTTTCTCCCGGATTTATACCAAGAATAGCTACCAAAGGCGTATAAAAATATTTTATTAACAAAGAAGATCATACAAAGTCATTAACGACCATGCACTATAGTTCACATAAAATGATTGTGAACATTCAAGAATTCCATAGTAATGCGTACTACTTCCCATTCTTGAACTCCCTTGTTTGTGATTCACCAACAACATTCTGGTAAAAGCTGCAAATTAGCTTAGAAGAGTAGTACTCCAAGAGTCCAAGTGCGACGAAACAGAGCAAAACACTCAAAAACAAGAGACAGGACAAATACCAATCTTAACTCATCCAAATTCAAGGTTTATCATCTCCATTTTGAAGAGAATTCAAATAGAAAGAGAATGCAAAAAGAATGAGGTCATTCCGAGTTCGGGCGAAGAAATTACGGCCAAAACAAGTTTACCGAATATCAACGTCTACAGGCAAGTATGCATACGGGTTTGCAAACGAATTTTCATGACCTGGAGCAGTCTGCAAACGGGTATGCGTACTTAAACCCCTCAATTTTGATTTTAAATGATGTTATAGATACCTGGTAGGTGTACCATGAAGTCCAAACATCCCGAACATAATCTGAGTGCCCCAATTCTCGTGCTTCCCTCACCGTATACATAGCAGGGCATTCCTTGGTGAGGATGCACTTACAACACAATCAAGTTGTGTTGGGTGAAAAATTTCTTTCTCACCACAAGTGACATTTGGATTATCATGAAAGAGATCGCTTTTAGAACCTTTCACATCCAATTCCATTTTTCCAAAAAACTTATTAAGTTCCAACATCATAGATACTTCCTTCTCCATAGTCATGGAATTTTCTGGAAGATCATTCCTTTTCGCACTCAAAGAATCATTGACTTTCTTTGATACTCACTTCTGAGTGCGTTTAGGAACAACCAGAACCTTCTTCCCATTACTCTCTTCAAGATTTCTCGGAAAAGAATTGGGTTGACTATTCTTTTGCAAGTTAGTCTTTCTCCAACTGGGAGCATCGGATCTTGTATTCGTCTTTACGAAGTTATCCTTTTGATAACCATTACGATTGTGAAAAGGATTCGTATGACGTTTATAGGAAAAACTAGGAAAATCACAAAGACTGATTCCTTTCCCTAAAGGTTGGACGAGTTACAACTCGTAACGTTAAGAGGATCGGTCTTAACATATGATCTTGGTTTCACAACTTCTTGTGATGCCCAAACAAGAACATCATGAAGTTTCTCATTCCTTATACGGAAATGACATCTCCTTTCCAGGTGACCTTTATTTCCGCAATAGTGTCAAACATAAGGAATGTTCTTACCTCGATCCATGTGTGCTGATTTTCGAGGTTGATATATTTTGCTCTTTTGAACCTTAACTGCCGGTGAAGGTATTTCACTTTTTCCATCAGTGGAAACCTTTTGTTGAGAAGAATCACTAGCCTTGACAAATTTTACCTCTTTGCTAATACTTGGAGCATCTATTCCCTTATAGCCCAATCCTCGTATATCACGATGATTTTTACTTGCTCCTAGCATAGTGGTTAATTTGTTTGAACTAGTATTGAACTTTTTCAAGTCATCTTCCAACATCTTGATTTTATCAAGAGCCGCAGCTAAATCAGCCTCAAAATGTTTTTCTCGAGCGAGAAAAATGCTTTCTCTGTCATCAAAACTAATTTGTTGAGAGTTGAACCTTGCTTCAGATTCTGCAAGTTTCTCTTCCAACGAAAAGTACTTTTGAAGAAGATTATCACATTCAAGTGACTTCATACGTAGGTTTTCCTCAGAATCCTTGAGGATCGATTCGTTAGAACGATTCGAAACATAAACACCTGCGTAACATCTTCTCAATTGCTTGTTTTTTCAACAGAGAGGATTCAGAAGAGGTGTGACATGAGAAGTTGTCATCTTCTTCTTTTCCAACAAATTCAAAACCTTAACATACTCTGAGACTTCCTCATCAACCTCTCTATCAATATCTGAATCACCTTCATCAGAAATTTCATCCAACTGTTCTTCTAGGAGTGTTTCCCAGTTATCAACAGTTTTCACATTAATAGAATGTTTAGATATTGACATAGATGTGACAGTTCTCTCAGGTGAATCCAAGATTTGAAAAACATCTGGTAATTTCTGACCTGATACGTTATTAGAGATAGACTCGTCCATATTCAGATCGCTACAAACACAGACTTATAAGGTCTTTAATGTGTTTGCATGCTCTGATACAATTGAAAAAGCGAGAGGTACAACAACCACACCCAATTTTTCGCTTAGCAATCTGTATGCAAAAACTCCAATATACTTTCTAGAGAATCAACTAGATAGTTAGACTCAATCTAGAGAAAAGTATATCAAAGAGTTTATATCTCAATCTCTCGATTTGATCTTTACTCAAGCAAATAGAAATCTGCGAGTATTTATCAAAGAGAGATAACTTGGATGGTACCAAAGACCAATATCCAAGTGTCAATCAATTTAAATCAACAACCAAAAGGTCGGATATTCTAATTTATTAAACAACGCACAACCTGTGATATTTCAATTATATAAACAAATATAATGCGGAATAGAAATAACACAGACACCAGAATTTTGTTAACGAGGAAACTGCAAAAGCAGAAAAACCCCGGGACCTAGTCCAGATTGAACACACATTGTATTAAGCCGCTACAGACACTAGCCTACTCCAAATTAACTTCGTTCTAGACAGTAGTTGATCCCCAATCAATCTCACACTGATCCAAGGTACAATTATGCTCATACTTCTCTGATCCCAGCAGGATGCTATATACTTGATTCCCTTAGCCGATCTCACCCACAACTAAGAGTTGTTACGACCCAAAGTCGAAGACTTTAATAAACAAATTTGTATCACACAGAAAAGTCTATGGTAATATATAAATCCGTCTCCCATGAATATACCTACGAGTTTTTGTTCCGTCTTTTGATAAATCAAGGTGAACAGGAACCAATTGATAACCCGGACTTATATTCCCGAAGAACATACTAGTATTATCAATCAACTCACAATAATCTTAATCGACGCAGCGAAAAAGGTATTTCGGAATCACAAACGATGAGACGAAGTGTTTGTGATTTCTGTTCTATCTTGCCTATCGGACATATAAATCTCAAGCCAATTATTCCAATTGTACTCGTACGATAGAAACAACAAGATCAGATCACACAACTACAAGAAAAGTAGTATCGGTCTGGCTTCACAATCCCAATGAAGTCTTTAAGTCGTTAACCTGGTTTAGAGAAGAAAAACCAAAGGTTAAAGGAGATTCGACTCTAGCTTATGCAACTAGTATCACACGTAAGGTGTGGGGATTAGGTTTCCCAGTTGCTAGAGTTCTCCCTTATATAGTCTTTCAAATCAGGGTTTGCAATCAATGTTTGCTTGGTAACAAAGCATTCAATATTCACCGTTAGATGAAAACTTAATTAGATTCAAGCTAATATTTCTCAACCGTTGGATCGAAACCTTATCTTGTTACACACAAATGAAATGTCCAATTTTGGGTTTATGTAACCGTTCCGAAATATTAACATTTGTTGGTTCAACAATAGTTAGCCATATGATCACTTTCATATCAACCATATTCTTCTTCACCATAACTAGTTCAAATGACTCAAATGAACTAGTTAGAGATTGTTCAATTGCTTAGATCTTATGTAACTACACAGGACACAATCGAAGCAAAAACGGTTTGATTCACTCGAATCGGTTCATGAACTTTATAGTCACGGTTTGCAAAAGCATTCCTTAGTTTATATAAACATGAGTTCAAGAACAACCGATTTTAGATATAACCTACTCAAGTTCGCAGACTGGGTTCGCGGACTTAAGCTTACGGAAGGAGTTCACAAACTCCAGCAGAAATTCTCGGGTCGACAACTTCCGCCAGTTCGCAGACTTGGCTCACGTCACATTCCGTTTCTCTTGATCAACAAAGTTGACAAACTTTGGTTCAAGGAATAAGGACTTATACATATATGTGTATCCACAACAATGCTTATATCCTACCAAAGGTTATGTAATCTAAACTCTCATTGCAATCATTGAAATATTCTCAGAGGACGTTATATAGCCGTTATTCACAGACCATTTTTCGTCAGAGCAATTTTCAAAGTGATTGAAACATAACATGACATTCGTCACTAGGTAAAGATGAATTTGGCTAAAGCGAAAGCTTACCAACACATATTTTGAGAAATAGATATGCGAGTTAAACTCGGCTCGAAATAGCAAATGTGTATAATGAAAGTCTATATATCAAAACGACTTTTGTCTCAAGAATAGGAGATAGAGTAAATAGACTTTTGAGTGACAAATAAGTTCAAGTCTCCATATACCTTTTAATCGATGAAGTCCCACCAGTTCCATGAGTAGTCCTTCGTCTTGTATGATGATTGCCATGGAGTCTTGAGCTCAACTACACTTTCTATCCTAGTCCGAGACCTTTAGCTAAAATAGGCTAGAAATCAAGACTTATAGTTTTTATCACTAACATTGACAAACATGCTTGAGATAGCAACGCATGCGAGTTCGACCGAGCAATGCTCTAACAGATTAAAGAGTCACCCTTTATTAACCTAGGTTTCCTCTGTAAAACATAATTAAGTCTACGACTAAAAGACTCCACTTTGGGGATTCGTGAATCCAGGTCCGACTATCTTTACCTTGATAGTTCGTGAACCCTGATCTTGATTTTCAGTTATCGAGGTTGTGGTAATCTTCTTCAGGCAAGATAGATAGAAATTACAAAGTTCTCTTCGTCTCATACATTGTGAATCCTCAAGATAGATATTTGAAAACTAATCTTAGTTGATCTTTTGAAGATTGTTCTCGAGAGGTGGTTAAGAATCTAGGTTGCTCTTCGGGAGTCGTAAGTTCCGGATTTATGAGGTTTGCTAGCTTTGTCTATTGCAAACAGATCTCCACACCTTGATCTTTGATCTAAACGGAAATGAAATAGGTTAGAGGCAGATTGGTATCAAAAAATTTCACTGAGGCTGAAGCAACTCTTAGGTTATAAAGGGCGTCATCTAAGAGAATCAAGTGCGTAGAGCCTTGCGAGGTTCTAGAGACGTAAGGAGCGCGACTGTAACTGAATCGCTTGGAGGATAGATTCGGTCTTAACTACATTCCAATCCGAAGTCTGATAGTAGGCTAGTGTCTGGAGCGGCTTAATACAGTGTGGTGTTCAAATTCGGACGAGGTCCCGGGGTATTTCTGCTATAGCGGTTTCCTTGTTAACAAAATTTCCGGTGTTTTGTGTTTTTCCATTTCTGAATTATACTGTTTATCTTTATAATCAGATTTGCACATGTTTTTACGTATTCAATCTAAGTAGGTACGTCCGCTTAATTTTAATCGATTACGAGACTTGTTTCATGTAGAATTCGGAACTTGAAAGATAGATAACGAGTTTAATCACTTGGAAGAATTCTGGTTGAATTATTTAGATACGACTAGATCGATCTTGGATATTGATTTTTGAGATTGTCCAAGTACTCTGCTAACAATCAGGTTCACGGACCTTGTGTCTATATACATAATGATTGAGTAGGGATTGAGATATAAACTCTGTATACATATTGTCAAGGATCATTCGGTTGGTCTACTTGCTATTATATTAAGTTTTGTCTATAGATTGTCGAACGAAAAAGTTGGGCGTATTTGATATACCCTGCATTTTCAAGTAAGATCAACTTTTTTTGAAAAATAAGTTTCAACCAATAGATTAATCTCTCATTGTGGTCGCCAATTTGTTTGTGGATAAAAACGATTTACTGGGTAAAGTGTAAAATGGTGGTAGAAAGATGCTGGACA
Source organism: Papaver armeniacum (assembly GCA_023531295.1). Classification (NCBI taxonomy): domain Eukaryota; kingdom Viridiplantae; phylum Streptophyta; class Magnoliopsida; order Ranunculales; family Papaveraceae; genus Papaver; species Papaver armeniacum. The sequence goes on from JAJJWW010009461.1 coordinate 661,044, forward strand.
TAGAAAATCGTCTAAACCCTCAAAAAAAATCACCGTATACGACTATATAAGTGCTTTGAGTTTGAGAGACCAATCTGTACGATCTCAGCCTAGACTAAGAAATGGTCGTTCAGATATCGATTCGGTCACATAGAAGAAAAGGTATCGATATGTAGGGAGAGAAACTGAGAATGTGTTGGGATCAATGGAAATGATTGCGGATGTGTTTTATAGCTTTGAAGATGATTTCTCTATGTTATAACGAGAAAAAGCTTCCGTGTGGTGTTTTTTGGGGATATGGATTTCATGTCATGTCGATAGGTGGAATAACCTGCAGTGATAGTAACACATTGATAACGTGTAAGTGGTGGTAGTCGCAAAGAAGTGGAAATCGTGGTAAAACCAGTTCCGTTTCGTTAGAGAGACTTGGGGGTTGTAAGAACACTACTCCATTTATTCCTTCAACTGCCAACATGACTTACTCACTTTATCATCGTGGGTGCATTACTGCATCACACGTGTTGTAGGCCGCAAGCCCGAAATTCTAGTGAATATCCCCCATGGGACATAATTGATGTCTCGAGCATGGTCTATTTTATAGACGTGTATTTATTTGGTCAATTGTTGACCTGGAAGCTAATCTTAGCATATTCGATGATAAGTCTGGCATGCTTTGTGGAAACTCGTTATGTTGGTAAGTGAAGCATACAATGTCTACTTGGACAGCAATATGCTTTGCATACCATGGACGTAGAGAGTCTGATTAACGTTGATGATTGTGGCATATTATAGTGTCACCTGAGGCAACAATGATACTTAGACGATTTAGATCGATATGCATAGGCTTGATGAGATTGCTGGATCGAGCATCGACCAATATGAAGATATGTCAAGCGTTTGACAAGAATTCATGTAAATATCAAAAATACAAATGTTAGCAATAATTGTAGAATATCTAATCACGATATACCATGTTGGAAATGATTTGAGTAGCAAGATAGAGAAATATTGCTAGTCAGGGCAATTAAATATTCGAACAAATTAATGCTATTCGGAGCAATATTGCTAGCAGGACTAATTGATTTATCAATGAAAAATAATCGATATTTAGACCTAATTAATTTATGCACCTCAGAGCATTAGGTAGGTGTTTATGGGTGAAAACTATTTCTGCCGGTTTTGGTAATTTGGGGTGTGTGGATGAGAAATGAATCTAAAACCTAAACAAATGCACTGCACGGGAGTGCTTGTGATTCGAGAAATTAATCTGTACAAATCTGGCCTAAACCAAGAAATGGTCGTTCCAGACTTGCTTCGGTCACAAAGTGAAGGAGATGGGGTTGATCTTAGGGAGGGAAGCGAAGAAGGTGTTGAGATTGTGAAGGTGTTGGCTGTGTATGACTTGTATCAGAAAGCTGATCTGGCTTGCAGAATGTAAGATATCATTTCTGGTGTTTGGATACGATTGTATCAACACTTGGTTTTCTGTCTTGTCTTGTTTTTGGAAATAGGGAGGAGAACCTATTTATACAAGTCATTAAGCCTAACCCACGTCTCTCATGGGAAGTGGAGGAAGTGGAGTGATGGAGTAGTGGAGTTGTGTGTTAGTGTCACACGACCAGTCTTTCCCACTTCTCCCGTCATCACTAACCCTCCATGACTTCTTGACACGTTCTTGTGATGGCGCGTTGTGCGCTGCATGCTGTAAACCGCCAGACCAATACCCCAGTAAGTATCCCCCAGTTTGTGACACATTTGATGTCTCGAATGTGTGGATCGTGGGACCTACAGAAAGTAGCATGTGATGCTGGATTAAATAACTAAGTTATTTAGAAAGTCAATATTTATGAATATCGTGTGTATTCTATGCAGGTAACACATCGAATATATTCATCATGTGTGAAGCATCGCTTTTTTAAGGCTTAACGGAGTAAGTCACGAATTTAAGCGTCTTAAAATAGCATCACGTCCAGCCATCTTCGAGTGATCGTTTGGAGGCTATACAGGCAAGCCCTGATTTGGCCGATCACCTCATGTGGAAGAGTGGTGGACGGTGATCGTGGTGATGCCTTGCTGGTCGCCTAACTCCTGACCAGGGCTGCCTAACCAAGCTTGTAGTTGCAGGAAATCCCACAATACATCCCTCACAAGAATTCATAATAATCAACCTATCTTTAAAATCAACAATCACACTTTTTATTAATTGAGTTAGAGAATTTTACAAATAGGAAATGAAATCAAGAATACAACTATTGTTCTAGACTTTCTCTCTCCTCAAAACTTTCTCTCCACCCTAAAAAGATCTCTCTCATCTTAGGCCTGTTCGGCTCTTTATATAGGATATTACATAGTGGGTGACAGCTAAGATGTCCTTTATTTTAGCATCTGACTTGCGATATTCTCGCAAGTATACAAGTGTTAGATTTCGCAACACTCCTAAATCTCGCTAGGTTTCCACATCTTTCTCGTGTTTAGGCTGTCGTCATTCGTTGCGTCATTTCTGTAACCAGTCTGCGATATCTTCGCAGTGTGTTGTATAACACTAGTACAGAAATGGCCTTTAGCCACGCCAAATATAAATTTCCCTGTCACACCTTTTTGGTTTTGGCGTATCTATAGGGTATACTTCTACCCTATAGACACGCCATGTTCAATGGGTGTGTTCATATAAGTGCTTTCAGCCACGCCAGGGCTACTAGCGTGTCAAAATTTCAACCATTTAGTCACGTTAACTTCAAATTTTTGATTGGCATGTTTATAGACCAGTCTATGGACACATTAGGTATTGGGCGTGTTTATAGACCAGTCTATGGCCACATTAGGTATTGGGTGTGTTTATAGACCAGTCTATGGCCACATTAGGTAGTTGTGGTGTGTCCAAAAGGTTAGTCACGCTATTTAAAGTGCGTGTCCCTAGTGTACGATTGATTGACACACCAAATTCAAAGTGTGGCCAAAAAGTTCTTCTTTGGACACGCCTATACCAGCGTGTCCATAGTGTACGATTTATAGACACGCCAGTGTATGCGTGTCCATAGTGTAGGACATATAGACACGCTACATTGAAAGTGTGGCCAAAAATTTATTCTTTGGACACACTAGTATATGTGTGTCCATAGTGTGTGTTCTATAGACACGCCGGTTTTATACGTGGCTAAAAAGTTCATTTTTAAAAAATTAATAAAAATCTTTCGCCCATATTCGAACGCATGACCTCGAAGGATTTAGATAACGTACCAATCCACCAAGCTGCCCATCTTTAGATGTTTAGGATTAGTGTTTTGAAAATACTAGACTGGTTGAACTACTCAACATTTAAATAAACACGCCAAGTTGAAAGTGTGGCCAAAAGTTCTTCTTTGGACACGCTAGTATATGTGTGTCCATAGTGTGCGTTCTATAGACACGCCGGTTTTATAGCGTGGCGAAAAAGTTCGTTTTTAAAAAATTAATAAAAATCTTTCGCCCATATTCGAACGCTTGACCTCGAAGGATTTAGATAACGTACCAATCCACCAAGCTGCCCATCTTTAGATGTTTATGATTAGTGTTTTGAAAATACTAGACTGGTTGAACTACTCAACATTTAAATAAACACGCCAAGTTGAAAGTGTGGCCAAAAAGTACACCCAAAACCCTCAAGACTAATTCCTAGCTTTCTCTGGAATAGATTTCGACTTGCATGTTCTGCAAGTTATTGGGTTCTCCAAAACTATTTCTGCAAATCTTCTAAACACCTATAATCAAAATTTCTTTGGTAATCCGTTGCATTGGAATGCTATAAATAACTTGGGAGTCTGCAATTTGGTTTCTAGAAGATCATACTCCTGGACTATGTGTGCTATCAAAATTTCCTCTCAGCTACCACACTGCATTTCTGGTAAGATTTTTCATTGCTCTGTCAAGCATTCTGTACTAATATGTTATTCTATCTCTATAACTTCAAAGTTGCCTATGCTACCAGTTGGAGTAGTTCATATGAATGCCCAGATAAAACTATTAATCCCATAAAACAATTTCAAACCTTCATGATAACCCCCTTTCAAATTCCCCCTGTTATTTACTATAGTCACCATATCAAGCTCAAAACCAAAATTAAACACAATGACCACTCAACCAAGCATAATACAATAACCCCAGAACCACATATACATTCAATTGAACATCATTGTCTTTAAAACCAACACTATCAAATCCAAAATCAGCACCACTAGCATTAACTGTTTATCCATGAGAAACATATGCAATATTCAGCCAAAAAACATTTACAGGAATACTTACTTTACCATCTGGAAGGGGATGGTTGAATACTGGTCAAGCTCCTGGTGCAACCCCAGAGGTCCCCACACCACTTCCAACAACCTTCTTGTTAGCTCCACTCCTTTTCTGGTGCAGCCCTCCTCCTTGGCACAAAATAGTTTCCCCTAGGAGGAGGCATAGGCACTACTACATCCTCAAGAATCTCATTAGAATCAGTTATCTCCCCTGGTCCGAAGATTGCAATATCATAAGCATCCTCTGCCAACTGTCGCATCACTAGTGCCAGCATGAAGATATTGGGGAAGACTACCACATCATTGGGGATACCATGAGTGTAATTCTCCCGAATCTTAGCTTTGCATTCAACTGGAACTGGTGCAGAATAGAAACCCTGTGTAGCACCACCACAAACCACCTCCTCCTCCCCTACAAGCACCACACCTTCATTAATCACAAACCAGCCTTTGTCAGGATGAACGGCATACACCACCCACCCTTCATCAGCCCCTTGGAGTTGAGGAAGTTGAGGATCCAACGCATAAGCACTGTCACTATCATGCATAACAACCCTATCCTCTTTGACTTCTCCAACACCTCTAGTACCAACTTGCATGTTTGTCTTTGGTTCCTCTTTTGCCATCGCTTATCTCTACTACTGTCAAATTGGACAAATGGGGGAATCCCAATCAATAACACCATCACGGTTACTAATAAAGCCAATTACAACTATGAAATTCACTTTCAACACTTTTTTTTTTTTTTTTTTGATAAAGAGAAAATTTTATAGAAATTAGCCAGATTGTGATCTTTTGTCGAAGCTCACAAAAGATCGGGTTAAAGTTTTCAATGGATAATATTGGCATTGCTGTCTGCCTGACATGTTTGGCAACAGTGTCTTCCACTTGATTATCATTACGGCTTACATGAATAAACTCACAAACCAAAAAACTAAAGATTAAGTGCTTTATCTCCTTTATTAACTTTCAACACCTTGAACCCAACAATTCTTCCATGATTATCAAAAATCAATACCTGGTTTTCTTGCATATTCATCTTAGCCTTCTTTTCCTCTGGTCTACCCATGGATTCCTGATTTGTAGACATGGCTGGGCGATCATTCAGATTTAGATATGCATTATAAACTCGCTTAGACATAGCTTCAACAATTGGAACACTGAAGGGATTTTGCGGAGATGGAATGTGGAAGTTACAGAGTTATAGAATTGGAAATTATAACTGATCTCTTCCGAAAATTATAACTGATCTCTTCCAAACATGCCTTATGGACGAGAATACCAACAGTTAACACATCTCACCCATCCTTTTTCAATCCTCGAGATCAATTAGTTGAGATATCGGGGAGGCACATGCCTACTAAGTGCATGCAAAGACCTATTGAACGCCACCCCAACTTATTGGTCGTTCAGAGGCGGCAGCAAACACTTGGCATCTATTTGGCAAGCGGACTCTCTAAGCGGGCTACCCATGACCCGAAGTCGAAACCCGGTACCGAACCGCAGCTGCCCTCAACTATTTTCGTCAGAGACGGTCTTGAAGTGGCAAGTGGAAGACCAATTACCTTAAAACTTCTAGAAGAAGACGTTGTCATCCTTCTGAAGGAGCCCATCCTTATGAAAAAATTAATAAAAAGCTTTCGAACGCAATATTCGAACGCATGACCTCAAAGAAGTTAGGTAACGTATCAATCCACCAAGCTGACCATCTTTAGACGTGTCTATAGAGTGTTTTGAAAACACTAAACTGGTTCAGCTACTTAACATTTTAATAAACACGCCAAATCAAAGTGTGGCCTGTTATAATATGCATGGGATATGGTGGCTATCCACTTAGCACCATTAGTTACACCAAACACCTTGCATAAGCACCTTGTTACACCAAGCACCTTGTATAAGCAACTTGTATAAGATACTTAAGCAATAGTAAGCTTAAGATGAGATTAACACCTAAAGCTAGTGGGTGTTGAATTGCATGGTTTGCAAGCTAGAGGTGTTATTGCTACATAACATCCTACATGTAGTATGACATGTAATACTAGGTGGTGTATACAAGCTAACACTTAAGACATGTAGCAGCTTGCTTGCAATGAAGCCTCCCAACTGGTGCTGCCATCGCCTAGTATGCATAAAACATAAAGAGTTAATTAGACCCCAAAGATAAACATCAAAGTTTGGTGACCCACCAGATACGCCCTTAATGGCAGTTCCAAAGAGGGTAAAAGTCTTAATGGGAATTAGGTGTTGAAAATAGATCTTCAAAGGGTAATGATGGTTATTAGAGTGAAGGGGACACGGATGGCTTTGAATGGGCGTAGTTAACAAAGTGACATGACGGCTAACTAAGCGCCATAAATGGAATTGAATTGGCACAATGGGGTATTTGAGGGGTTAATTAGCAGAGAGATTACCATTTTCAGAGACATCTTTAACAGAAGAGGAAAGGTTTAGGTTTAGCAAACTAAATTGAGAGTATGGATGATCCTTTCAACCAATTCCATCGGAAATCTTCTAAATGCACCACCAGTAACACCTGAATTTGCACAAGCCAAGTCAATTCTCCCTTCTTTGAGCATAGAGGAATTGCAGCAGTTAAGAGAAGATGCACAGTCTGAAATTGATCATCGGATTCAAGAGCAAACTCGTCAGAGAGAGGCAGAAGAGGCAGAAGAGGCTATTCAGGAGCGGAAGAAAAGGAGATTTGAGGCTCTCTACAATGCATGGATACCCAAGTTCTTGGTGCGAAAGATGGTAAGTTTCTTTGTATTTTGAAAGTTGATGCGGACGGTTTTTTTATGTTAGGTAGATTAGTAATGTGCATCTTTGAATTTTGATTGTAAAAAAAAAGTTGTAATGGCACTGGTAGCTTGTCGGGTGTTTAGAAGTCGTATTCTGTTTGCTTTGTCCTTCTTTAGATGTAATTAAACTAGTTGTGTTCTTCCAGTTGTTTGAATTTTCAGCAGTATTAAACTTGTGATGGATGTATGTTTGAAGGGTTTGAACATAAAGTGTCAGTTTTTCTTGCTCTTTTGATTTCAACAGTAATGGATTGAATACAGTAAATGTACAAACAAGCAATGTTCTTAGTGAATGATTCAAAATTTCCAATGATTGTTAAGTAGAGATGGGTAGGAATGCCTGAATTAATGAATCAATAGGGTATATAAAATGCTGTTTAAGATGGTGGGTATTACTCCAGTTTATAAAATGTTGTTGGAGTAAGATTAATTCAAAGAATATTTTAGGCCCAATTCCAAAAAAAAATCTATGTGCAAGCCTAGTACTATTACTACTAAACCTAGCATGACAGAATATTAATTCAACAATCAATATAGCCAAATCCAAACTCATCCAACATTGCTAAAACCCATCTGCATACAAAACCCCACCATGATTTAAGAATCAATTTTTTTCAACAATCCATACATTCATTCTCTAGTTAACAGAAAAATCCAAACAACTACATTCTATCACCTGGCTTGTCGCTTAGTCCTTGGAAATGGTTGCTCGGGATGCGATCGTTTGAGAAGCGTGGACTGCTTGTTGGTGCTGGTGCTGGTGCTTTCCTTGCAGTTCTACCCTTAATGTCGTCCCGATAGTAATCATCCCTGGATTTCCTTTGCAGGTCAAGTTTATCTACCTTTGGCAATTTATACTCATTCCGACAAATAACTGTCGTACTGAATTCCTCGTCGACTTCATCACCAACATATTTCCAGATTTGGGTAGGTGCACCTAACACAATAGACTTTTTTTTATTTTCCTGGTCTGGCACATAAAATACCTGCTTAGCTTTGGAGGCTACAACGAAAGGATCATCCTGGAGTCCCAACTTATCAAGCTCAACCAAAATGTAGCCAAGTTTGTCTTTTGAGACCCCTACTTTGGTAACCAATTTACACCTGAAAAGTGGCACTTTCAGCGAATGATATGTCAGCACCCATATCTCTTGTAAAACACCATAATAATCCGCCAGATTAAGGGTAATCCCCGCTTGTCTAATGTGCGTGTCAGTTGCCTCTACGTAAACCCCGCTATTCTGGTTAACGGAACCATCATGAGATTTTGTGCGAAACAGGTATCCATTGATGTGATATGCTTTGTATGTCTATACTTTTGCATTCGGTGGGATTGATAGCCACCTTAAGTCCTGATTGAAGTTTTCCCTAGAGTTTTCCCACTCACTCTCAACCTGAAATACATTATAAGGATTATCCTCCGTCTCAACGCAAAAGTTACATAGCAAGAGTGACATTTTCTGCAAACTCTTACCACTTTTTGTAACCATTTGGCGAACTCTTCACAATGTTTTTGATCTAGCTGTCTATCACTCATACCAACATATTTATCCTTCAAAAAATTCTGGTGTGTCGTTTGGGACAGTGCAATGATTAATGTTATTATCTTTACAGAAATTCGGACACATAATCAAAAACTAAATAAAAAATGAGGTTATTTGGTTAGATTTAGTTATACTTACTCAACGTAAGGAGCAACTTCAGGCGAATTCCGCAATACATAGAAATGCGCTTTATCAAACAGATCCTTATCAACACGAGGAAACTTAGGATTTGACATTGGTTTTCCCCTGAAAGAATAAGAATCTTCGCCAGTGTCAGATGTGTTGAGTTTGTCTGGTGGAATTCCGACTGTATCATTCATGCTTTGTTGGTGCTCACCGCAAGGTTCCCTTCAGCAATGCTTCTTCCAGGTCTGTTTCTGTTTCGCACATGCCCTTTAATGACCTTCATGCACCTTTCAAACGAATACATCCATCGGAAGAATACAGGACCACAAATTTGCACTTCCCTGGTAAGATGCACAGTTAAATGAACCATTATTTTGAAAAAGTATGGAGGAAAGTATTTCTCGAGCAAGCACAACGTCACAACGAGATCCGACTGCAATTTTTCTAACTCTGCCACCTTGATTTCTTTGTGATGTGTGTCGTAGGTGCAATCAAATTAATCAATATTTCCACTCAATTAAAAATAATATAATGGAAGTCAAGTTCGTTCCCACGAGGAGCAAGAGATTCTAGTTGTAAAAATTGTCACAAAAGGGGGGGTGTAAAAAGCAAAAGAAAACTAAGCAAAGCAATTAAAAGATAAAGTTGAAAGCAATAAGAGAGAGAAGATCAAGGAATCATTCTTCGTTGCGAAACAATGAATCAAGTTATGTTCTTTTCTACTTGTTATTAGTCACAAATTATCACCAACCGTAGGTAAAGCGGCTAGATCGGTGCTAAACCCCTAAATCCCTTGTATCACTAGGATACGGAAGTTCTCGACTACCGGATTCTATTTACCAAACCACCTAGTAGTAGATCACTCTAGATGTAATTTAAATAAACGCATTAAGATTTATGAACTTATTAGGTTAATATTAGTAGTTAGACTCTTAGATCAAGGTCTACTTGCTAACGTTGTTTTCACACACAATTGCTCCACGGAATCCCTCGCAAGGTCTCGTGTTTGCTACTTATGTAAAAAGTCAAGAAACGATTACTTATCTCCTAACTTTCACTAGCTTTAGATTAAACCGACAAATCAATTTAGTTGGCCACCCAAACAATCTATCAATCAATCATGAATGTCATTAAGATCATTCCTATTAGTAAAAACAAATGATAATTATGTGAAAAACCTCAAGATAGAATTGAAACAAAACTCAAATCATGTATTAAGAACTAGGAATTCATCCTCAATCAATAAAATTAGCTACTCATGCTAAAGAGTTCACACAAAGAATAAGAAAAGAAAATTGTTGTGTGTGTAGAGAGGTGTCTAAAAGATGTAGAAAACTTCTCTATTTATAGGCTTCAATATTCTCCAACTCTTCCAAGGAATAGAATCCTTTTCCTTTAGCAATTCAACTTCCAAATCCAAGCTTTTCTCAACTTCCATCTTCTCTTTCCAAGTTTGAGCCAAATTCTCCATCCAATTCCTAGTCCAAGTCTTCACACCCATGAGAGAAATCCATAGAAAATTCTGGAATTTTTGCTCGGAAAATCGGGATTGTGGCGGAATCCGGTAGGAATAGTCACCGCCGACAACCTGAAAATTTTGTCCGTCGAGGGAATATTCGACGGAATATTCCGTCAGTCCTCCGTTAGGACTAACGGTCAAATGGGTCAACCGTCAGTCAACTGTTAGTCAGCGGGTCAACTCGGTCAGCACCGAGTTAGGGTGAGTCAACAGATGAGTCAGGTTCATGAGTCAGAACCAAGTCAGACCTGAGTTAGACCCAAGTCAGACTCACACTGACTCCGAGTGAACTTGGCTTGGGCCGGTTGCATTGGCCAAATCAGAAAGCACAATGATTGTGCTTCACCTGCAACCATCAGGCCTTGACTGCACCAGCCATGATGGCTGTGCTTTACTAGCTTATCCAGCCATGTTGGCCCTAACTTGCCACTCTGCACACACCAATAACACTTGGTTCATTTCTGTCATTCCTCATTAGATCTCCGTTGTAATCAAGCACACCAACGACATCCGCACTTCCCGCCTGTGTCCTACTCGGTCCCACCGCTATTTGCAGCAAATCACCTAACGCATTCAACCACTATGCATAGCTGCACATTTTAGCTTACAAAGATCACCCTTTTCCTCCATTCATAAGCATTGCATCATGAAACTAACACCACCAAGTCCATCCTTTTGACAGGGCCTTACCTGAAATTTCGCCTTGAGCCCAATACCAATCAACTACAGAACAGTACCACCACTGCCATACTTCCAGCCATCTTCTCCTTGCCCTGAACCACCAACTTCATTGCAGCATCAGTTTCTGCAGTTACACTTCCAATCTCACATTGCAGTTGCGTTCCCTCTTGTAAGCAATCACCAGAACCTCTCAACACAGTGGCACCATCTGTGGCTGCAACACCACTGCCTCTTCATTCCTGCAATCAACTCAGCCTAGCACCACACGGATTCCCTCATAGCAGCACAAATTCAATGTAACCCATTTCGTTCTCCACAATCACCAAACCCATCACCAATTTTTATCTCCCACCGAACCACACCACAACCTGTCATTCACAAGACCCACAAAACACTAACTTAGTCTTCATTTTCACCATGACCTGGTCTTCTTATCACTTTCACAATGCCAGCTCCATTATCTCCCCCGGACTGCAACTCAACTCATCATACACAACAAAGCATAATCAATAAAAAAGCACATGTTAAGCCTCAAGCCATAACTCCACCGTGAGATTGCACTTTGCAATTTGTTGCTTTAGCATCTAACTCTCCCTGACTGTGACACAATTCACATCACATTCTCTATAATTCACAGCATCGGCATCTCCAGCTCTTGTTAATTCAACACCATTTCCTGAGTCTTCCATTCCATCTCAGGCCACTGCTCCATTGCACTCACCTCCACTGCATCATCCACAGTGCCATCTCTATCAACACCACCTGAGCCATCTCACAGCTAGCACCAGCTTCATCCTTGCCTGAAACTGCATCTTTCCATTTCAACCACCAGAACCCAGCTACCACCTCCTACTATGTTGCATATTCAGCTCAAGACTCACTCCATTGCCAATACTACCAGCATCACTTCAATTCCACCAGGTTCAAGCCACCTGCAACATAACCAACTCCAAGTCTTGCAAGCTCCAGTCCACATTCTGCACCTCCTTCTCAGTCAGGCCATTTCATCTCCAGCCTAACCTTGAGCCCATTCATCCCTGGCATACATCTAAGGCACCGATTCAACCCACAGAGACCCTGTCAATCTCCCTGAGCTTCAATTCCTGACAAACCCTAAATCTAAATTGAATCCAACTTCTCTGCAATTTCTTCTCTCGGTTCTCCTTACCTCGATCTCTCTGACCCAACAACAAACGCCTCTCTTTCTTAACTCCAATTTCTATCTGAGTTCATCTCGAACCAATCAATAGCACCACTGCTTCTCTGATTTATCGAACTTATGTTCTTCATCCATCTCGTTGAATCAACCTCTGACTTGAATTTATCATCGATCTCTCATTTGGGTTTCGATCGCTTCTTTCTCTCTCGGTTTATCAACCAACAAACCCATCTCTTCAATTGCACGAACCCTAATCAATTTTCTCGATTTTAACAAAGAAGCAGACCATGGTCGTTAACTCTTCTCTCTCGAGTCCGCTTTTAGTTTGGTGTGAAGGTATGAATGAGAGGCAGACTCCTCTCGATTTAGGGTTATGTAATAATAAAGTCTGGTCTGGATATTCAAAGCATCCGTCATTTGATAAGGGATACCCAGGTTGGCAATCCCATAAGTGAATAACGGGTAGATGCCCCTTAACCTCATTGGCTTTGTCTTTAGTGCTCCTCCAAGAGAGTAGCCCTTAACCTTGGCTGGTCTGTGTTTAACACTCCTCAAATTAGGTTGCCCCTTAACCTCAACTGGGCTCCATATATCAATCGCCTGTAAAATGACCTTTTTGCCCTTTTGGCTCAAATTGGGTGATTTCTTCTTCTTTTCCTCGTGCGACTCCAAAGTAGCTATAAAACTCAAAACAAGCGTAAAATACATAATTTACAAGAAAAATAGCAAAGAAAGCATAAACTCTTATATAGTCTTCTTTATGTTTTGCCGGTCGTTATTCAATGCGTCGTTTATTTTAGCTCCTGCGACTCCCTCGCGACTCCGTCGTTCATTAATCTCGCAAGCCTTATACGTTGCGATATTATGATCCTACATCTTGCCAAAACTGAAACAGAACTGAGAGACAGCCAAGAAGAGAGAACAACCGATATAATGGCGTGCGAATTGAAGAAAGAAACGAAGAAGAGCGTCGCAGGGAAAGGAGAGAAGAAAATAACGAGCAAGAAGGTCAAACAGGCACGAGCGAAGAAGGAGAGAAGCAGAGCTAAAAAGACCAGCAGAGTCAAATTCTCGAGGCAAATGAACAAATCTTAAGAGAACCGGCTGAAATGAGAGGATTGCCGAACACTAGAAGGGAAGGAGGAAGGAAACAATTGGGCTGACCATCGCAAAGCTGCGAAGAACCCTTCACGCTAGAAGTACAGGATGGGAGGAATACCTCCTAAGTGCAATCTCCTCGCATTAACAAACATCTTCGATGGAACAACCGTGCGGTACAAAAAAGATATCAAGGCCTATATGAGGTGTATGTTGCAATGGGAGAATCATGATGCTATACTGTAGTAAATATTTGCGTCAAGCCTAATTGGAGAAGCACTAAAATGGTTTGAGGGTCTACCAAGGAACACAATCACATCATTTAATCATTTACAAGCCACATTCCTAGGAGCATACATAAGTAACAACTCTTCACGACCGGTATTGAAGATGTATTCGGGTTGAAACAAAGGGTTGGCGAGAGCTTAAGGCAGGTTGACAATAAGATGGAGAACCATGTGTAGCGAAATAAATAGGACGGGTTGAGGAAAGATATCTCATCCTCTCATTTGTGAATGCTCTCTTCGCGACTAACTTGTTATACATTCAAAATTTTTAGAATCAAAAATACAATCACGATGGCGGAATCCGAGAATTACAGAAGAATATATCGCCTTAGAAGAAAGACGAGAATGAAATGAATTCTTATCCGGTCGCGAACACAAACTCGAATCTTCGCGAACGCAAGCTTGTTACCTCAGTTCATCAATACTGGCGAGCACTTCGCAAGGACAGCAAAAGGGGAAGGCGATGAGAGACAGCGAAAGATAGTAGCTATGGGAAGCCATGACCAGGAGGAATTTGAACAAGAAAGGAACTACTATAACCGTAATAAAACAATAATAAGATTCAGAGGCTAGATCATGTGCAAGAAACTTATGGTGGACGAAGGCAATATAACCATGGAGGCGAGAGAAGCCGCAGAATAGTATGGGAACCAATTAAGATGCCTCCACCGAATGCTAGTGTGGAAAGATCCGGGAGGCTATACTTGTGATGGAAGATGTACAAAGCACCTTGAACGCGGGGATGGAACCACCACCAGGCGACGAAGTCATGAGTTTTGTTCTTACCATCGCTTCCATGGACATCAAACAAACGACTGCAGAAACGTAAAGAGAATTATTCTCGTGGATGATTGATCAAGGGAAGTGAATCACTTTCTAAAAAGGAGAAGAAAAAGGCCGGACATTACCACCACCACCGAAATGCACTGACGCAGTGTCGGCGAAAGGAAAGGAAACATTTGTGATAGAAATCGAACGAAAGCCAAAAATTTGAATTGCAACTCTATCGTCCACTCTTATCGCACAATCGAAGATTTTCATAACAACGTGCTCGCAGAGTCTTTGCGAGAGATGCCGATGATAAAGAAATAATGAGCTCGGCGAGAACGAGCCTTGAGTTAGAAAAGTGGCAATGAAGACTATTTCTTTCTCTGCAGATGAAGTGCCAAAAGGAAGAGAAACACATGATAGCCCGTTGGTTGTAAAATTAGAGATTAACCCGAAACCGGTTGATGGAGAAGATGATGGCGAAGCTTGTTGGGCGATCAACCGAATCCTAATCGACACCGGAAGTTCGGTAAATATTCTCTTTTACCATACTTACAAGACGATGGGAGGAAAAGATGAGGATTTGATCCCCTCGACATACAAGATATATGGCTTTAATGGCACTGCAAACAAACCAAAGGGAGAGGTTCACATGAGAATACCTCTACAAGGATTATCAACCGATATCTTATTCGTGTGGTTGATGTGGAATCTCCATATAATGCGCTGATTGGGAGGCCATGGCTTCATGAAATCTTGGGAGTCGCATCAACATATCATCAATGCATAAAATTCCCACATCCAAATGGCATTGGTATTATACAGGGAGATTGGAAGGAGTCACAGCAATGTCATGAGGTCGATGTAGAAAGTCTGCGAAGAAAAGGAATGCCAAAAGAAAGGGTTGGAAGCAACATGTGAGAGATGAGCGAGAGAAAGGAAAACTGATGGTAGATGTTATATAAGTAAGGACCGAACATAACTCGCGAGGTGAATGCCTAGAAACAGCGAATGTTATGATAATAAAGGAGCGAAGGATATGAGGAACAAAAGGCATAAGAAGTGAATAGTCAACAAAAGCAGGAGGAAAAGTAGCAATTGAAGTAATGATGTGCGAGAATTCCACAAACTCAGCAAATATAAAAAGAAAATAGCGAAAGCAAAATTTGAAGTAGAAAACATACCTCTTTTGCCCTATCAGGCCATTTGAATTCCCAAGGATGATACCCTGCGAGATTCGCAGGAAGAACGTGCGGGCCCGCGATATAAGGACCATTTAAAATCAAGGGTACAACCCACCATTTCTCATCTTTGGAGTGGCGAGGAGTAGTGTTATTGCCCGGGTGCCAATCAATATCCTCTGCATGAGCAATTTATCCTCGGGGACATTATCCTTCTTTTTCAAGCGAACGCCCCAAATGAGATTTCGTATTAATCATCAGATCCTTGAATAGTTTTCAAAAAAGTTCTCTCACAGTGTATTTCTCAAAGATCTATTTCCAAGTCTGAACCGGGGTTTCTAACGATGATCGGTATAAAGATCCTTTGCCAACACCACGGTTCGCGAACTCAAGCATCAAAGTAATGCAATCGCCACATAATTGATAAAACGGCGAGAGAATTTTTCATGGGACAAGATTTCATAAAATAAAGGCATCTCAGAGATTGTATAAGGGAATGGGAAGTCCGCGAGAAGCTGACCTAGCGAGACTATAATTTTTTGATCATCACATTGATGATCGAAAAAATAGCCTCACAGAAAGGATAGATGAAGGTTCTTGATCGGAATGGTTGATAGAGTGAAACCCTTCTCGAGCAACTTCGTTGAACTTCATTGAAAGAAGCTTTGTATGCACGACTAATGGCAGCCATTATCGGTATGGGAATGGATGGGAGGTTGAAGGTTAAAAAACAATACTAGAAAGGACGAAGAAAAGATTTGCAGAGCAGGAGCGCAAATTGCGGAAGGAGAGAATCAAAGAAAAGTTGCGAGAGACAAACTAAAGGATGAAAAGGAGGGGAAAAGAAAACTATATAGGGGAAAAAGAGCCTCGAGAAAACGAGGTCATTTAATGCGAGAAGAGACATGAATGGTCAAGAATAAGCGGTTGAAAGAGACGTGTCAAGAAAAGACATTAATAATCAAAATCCGTGTAAAAGTACAAAATCAAACAGATAAAGATAAGCGTTGCGGCAAGAATATTGTAAAAACTCTCATGATACTCTTCTCTCTGGGAGAAGTATGAGGAGTGATGGGAGACGATACCTCGTATATATCTCAAAGAAGCTTGAACTTTGCAAAAGAATAGAGGCAAGTACGTACTTTTCAAGTCCAGTATTCTTCTGCTCGTTCCTTCATCAACCAAAATCAAAGATTGCTACCACAACAGATTTTTCCTTAAAGATCGCTCTTCAAGCAATATTTAAGGAAAAAAAAGGCAAGATGTAGGATCATAATATCGCAACGTATAAGGCTTGCGAGGATTAATGAACGACGAGTCGCGAGGGAGTCGCAGAGCTAAAATAAACGACGCAATGAATAACGACCAAGCAAAACATAAAGAAGACGAGAGTCTTATATAGTAAATATGGTGTATTCTACACCTAGTGAAAGCTAGTGATTTGTCATTCATGATTGATGTCATTATTTGCTATTTAATGACATTCATGATTGATTGATAGATTGTTTGGGTGGCCAACTAAATTGATTTGTCGGTTTAATCTAAAGCTAGTGAAAGTTAGGAGATAAGTAATCGTTTCTTGACTTTTTACATAAGTAGCAAACACGAGACCTTGCGGAGGGATTCCGTGGAGCAATTGTGTGTGAAAACAACGTTAGCAAGTAGACCTTGATCTAAGAGTCTAACTACTAATATTAACCTAATAAGTTCATAAATCTTAATGCGTTTATTTAAATTACATCTAGAGTGATCTACTACTAGGTGGTTTGGTAAATAGAATCCGGTAGTCGAGAACTTCCGTATCCGGTGATACAAGGGATTTAGGGGTTTAGCAATCGATCTGTTTGCTTTACCTACGGTTGGTGATAATTTGTGACTAATAACAAGTAGAAAAGAACATAACTTGATTCATTGTTTCGCAACGAAGAATGATTCCTTGATCTTCTCTCTCTTATTGCTTTCAACTTTATCTTTTAATTGCTTTGCTTAGTTTTCTTTTGCTTTTTACACCCCCCTTTTGTGACAATTTTTACAACTAGAATCTCTTGCTCCTCGTGGGAACGAACTTGACTTCCATTATATTATTTTTAATTGAGTGGAAATATTGATTAATTTGATTGCACCTACGACACGCATCAAATTTTGGCGCAGTTCTTAGGGAGCAAACGGATGATTTTAGTTGTTTTTATTTTTCTTTTGCTTTATTCTTGCTTTGTTAGATTCTATACCGTATCTAACTTGGTTTCTGATAATCTTATTTCAGGTATCGGTTTTCCATGTATGGTGGACAAGAGCAAGCATATTACAACAATCAATACGGTTTTCAACCTCAACATTATGACAACTTCCAACCATCCTTAGGATACAATCAAAACCAATCTTTTGGCTATGATCAAATTCCTACGGAACATTATGGATATTCTCATACATATCAACAACCTTATGACGGGTATGTAAGTGGACAATCACAAGGATGGGAGGATAGTTTTGTTTATGATCGAAATTCTCTAGTTTTGCGAGATAAGATGCCATGATTGGGGATCTTCAACAACAGTTGCAAGAATCACATCGAGAAATTAAAAGGAATTCGGAGAAATTATACGAACAAATTAACCAACCTTTGGAGATTTTTGATGACGCTAGTGTAGCTTACTCGAGCCTTGATCTTAATAATGATCAAACACCTATTCAAAAGGTAGAGCTTGAGGAAGATGCATTTATTGCTTGGAAAAAATTTCTTAGGGAAAGATGGGAGTCCGCGGAAGTGTATGAACGTTGCAACAATGAGGAAGTTATTCCAACTCCGGATCATAATAACGATCCTTCGCCTATTCAAAAGGAGGAGATTGGGTGTGACTTACCTATTGTTATAAACGGTGTAATACCCTCACAAGAAGATCTTACAATCTATACCGATGAAAATCATTTTAGTGAATGGCCCGATTCCGATGATGAGAATGTTGAAGAGATGATACTAGAGGATGAAACCACATTGATTGATTTTGTGGAAGACCCAATTGAACTTGCTAATGATTATGATGATACCGAGACTATGGTTAAGGTAGAAAACGACGAAGAATGGTTGCAAGGTTTAATAGAGGACCACGATATACAAGAGGTAAGTAAATCACTTGAATTTTTTAAGGATGAAGAGGATTCTATAATACAAGAGATTGTGCAAGGTTTGTCTAACCCTTTGCATATTGATTCTTCTCCTTTACCTCTTATTGGTTTGAATGTATGTGCTTCGAAAGTATTTTTGGATGATTTTGTTTCTAAATATCCACCATTGGAAACACTTGATGCTAACACTATGCAGGTTTGCCAAGAGGAATACATGGAAGTTCCAAAATTCTATGTTCTTTATACACTTCCGAGTGTGGACGAGAATAAGTGTGGGGGAAATTTCTATCGAGCAATAATTTCACTATTGTTTTCTTGTGCTAATATTTGTATGGAGTTATTGTTTGCAAAACAGGTATTATGGGTGGATCCTCAAATTTTCAGATTGTTAGTATATGGGGAATGAATCATGCAAGAGCTAAGTCGGGCCGTCGACTTTAAAACAAGCGCTTAATGGGAGGCAACCCATAGGTTTTGTATTTCTTATCCTTTTGCTTTTTGTTATTTCTTTTTCTTGTTCCTTATCATGTTAAAATTTCCCACCTTGACTTTACTAGGAGGATTCAATTACATTGAGGACAATGTAAGGTTTAAGTGTGGGGGAGTGGTTAAGCATGTATTAAAAAAAAAAAAAAAAAAGTTTTACATAAAAACTCCAACTTTTAAAGATTTTAGAGTCACTAGCATACTTCTAGGTATGTTTACATAGAGATTTTGACCGACATAATTGAACTTGGAAATGTTAGGGAACTACGTTCGGATTTCTTGTTTGTTAGAGTGTTAAATAATGGATTTAATCATGCCGGTGATGCGAATTTGGTGCAGGGAGAAGTGCATTATTAGAGTTGATGATCAATCATTAGTGGAGACTACCTGTATTCATATCATGTGAGGCACCGACCAGAAATTTTTCCATCTACTAAAGAGTTTCTTTTGAGTGTGTGTCACCATACGTTAATTCCGGGTAGAATGGTGAGCTACCCAACCTCCCACCAATAGAAGCACTACTCTTTGATCTCTTGAGTGCTAATTTTGTCAATCATGAGGGTGACGTCTATAGATGAAAGCTTCCTTCTTGTAGTTCGATTTGCAGTTAGCACCATTCTCTCTCTCGACAACAACGGATCCATAGAAACACACTCATCATCAACAAGGAGCGACATAAAAATCTACAAGAAAAGTTGGAAAAGTTTAAGGTTTACAAGCAACGGAACGAGGAAAAAAAAAAAAGAGAAAATTTCAAATACAAGTAAAGCAACATACAAAGAGCAGATTTTTACATATATGTTGAGGACTTACAATACAATGAGGTAATTTTATATTCAAGTATGAAGACTTATTCATGAAAGCGAAGAAAATTAAAAGGTGAGAATTTTTGAAGTTTATGATTTCAAGACGATACAAGTTGTGAAGAATCAAGTGGTAAAATACTTCTTCCACGGCCATGGTTTATTTTGTATTTAATTTCTCTTGTTTTAAAAAAAAAAAAAAAAAAAAATTGAAAAAAGAAAAGAAAAAAAAAAAAAAAAGAGAGAGAAAAACAAGAGAAATATTTGTTCTTATTTTTATTTAATAAGCCGTGGGGAAGGAAAATATATAAGGAAGTTTCAAGCGACAAGGATTTAAGGTAAAAAGGTTACAAATTGTTAAGGAATTACGAAGATCAAGAGTTTATCATTAATAGTTGAAACCGAAGACGAAGACCAAGATAAAGACGAGGAGCGGAAGACGTTTCTATTGGATGCCGTGAGAGTGGTGTTATCATAATTGGCGATCGGATGTGAAGGTGAGTAAGTAATCTCATCCTCAATAATAATGGTTGATTTCCTTTCGTAGAGATCGTCAGAAAAATGGTTTTTCAAAATGTTAAAAGATGTGGGTTTTTAAAAATATTTCGGAAGTTGTCCTTCCCACTATTCAACGTGTTGCAGGATTTCTCTCTTCATTCCTACCTGCACACATGTGAGAACCATAAAAAAGCCGTCTTTTTGAGTGCAATTATCATAAAATCCTTTTTGGTGAGGCAGAAGTCGAGGCGAAATGCTTATTGATCGTTTCTCAAACACGCGTTCTCTCATTATGGTGTGGTTATTTCTCACTCAACATTTAAGAATGAGAATATGTTCTTTAGTATTTCTAACTTCTTATTACTAGCATGCAGAAACTCTATGTCCTCATAACTCTTTGAATGCTTGTGACGCTGGAACGCTTTGAAGTTGTAAGTTTTGGTTTGATTTGCTCGAGGACTAGCAAAGTCTAAGTGTGGGGGAATTTGATAGGTGTAGAATACACCATATTTACTATATAAGAGTTTATGCTTTCTTTGCTATTTTTCTTGTAAAGAGCAAAAGAAAATAAACAAAGCAATTAAAAGATAAAGTTGAAAGCAATAAGAGAGACAAGATCAAGGAATCATTCTTCGTTGCGAAACAATGAATCAAGTTATGTTCTTTTCTACTTGTTATTAGTCACAAATTATCACCAACCGTAGGTAAAGCAGCTAGATCAGTGCTAAACCCCTAAATCCCTTGTATCACCGGATACGGAAGTTCTCGACTACCGGATTCTATTTACCAAACCACCTAGTAGTAGATCACTCTAGATGTAATTTAAATAAACGCATTAAGATTTATGAACTTATTAGGTTAATATTAGTAGTTAGACTCTTAGATCAAGGTCTACTTGCTAACGTTGTTTTCACACACAATTGCTCCACGGAATCCCTCCGCAAGGTCTCGTGTTTGCTACTTATGTAAAAAGTCAAGAAACGATTACTTATCTCCTAACTTTCACTAGCTTTAGATTAAACCGACAAATCAATTTAGTTGGCCACCCAAACAATCTATCAATCAATCATGAATGTCATTAAGATCATTCCTATTAGTAAAAACAAACGATAATTATGTGAAAAACCTCAAGATAGAATTGAAACAAAACTCAAATCATGTATTAAGAACTAGGAATTCATCCTCAATCAATAAAATTAGCTACTCATGCTAAAGAGTTCACACAAAGAATAAGAAAAGAAAATTGTTGTGTGTGTAGAGAGGTGTCTAAAAGATGTAGAAAACTTCTCTATTTATAGGCTTCAATATTCTCCAACTCTTCCAAGGAATAGAATCCTTTTCCTTTAGCAATTCAACTTCCAAATCCAAGCTTTTCTCAACTTCCATCTTCTCTTTCCAAGTTTGAGCCAAATTCTCCATCCAATTCCTAGTCCAAGTCTTCACACCCATGAGAGAAATCCATAGAAAATTCTGGAATTTTTGCTCGCCGGAAAACTGGGATTGTGGCCGGAATCCGGCCGGAATAGTCGCCGCCGACCACTTGAAAATTTTGTCCGTCGAGGGAATATTCGACGGAATATTCCGTCAGTCCTCCGTTAGGACTAACGGTCAAATGGGTCAACCGTCAGTCAACTGTTAGTCAGCGGGTCAACTCGGTCAGCACCGAGTTAGGGTGAGTCAACAGATGAGTCGGGTTCATGAGTCAGAACCAAGTCAGACCTGAGTTAGACCCAAGTCAGACTCAGCTGACCTGAGTGAACTTGGCTTGGGCCGATTGCATTGGCCAAATCTGTAGCACAATGATTGTGCTTCACCCGCAACCATCGGGCCTTGATTGCACTGACCATGATGGCTGTGCTTTACTAGCTTATCCACCATGTTGGCCCTAACTTGCCACTCTGCACACACCAATAACACTTGGTTCATTTCTGTCATTCCTCATTAGATCTCCGTTGTAACGGCACACCAACGACATCTGCACTTCCTGCCCTGTGTCCTACTCAGTCCACTGCTATTGCAGCAAATCACCTAACAACATTCAACCACTATGCATAGCTGCACATTTTAGCTTACAGCACCACCCTTTTCCTCCATTGCAGCATTGCATCATGAAACTAACACCACCAAGTCCATCCTTTTGACAGGGCCTTGCCTGAAATTTCGCCTTGAGCCCAATACCAATCAACTACAGAACAGTACCACCACTGCCATACTTCCAGCCATCTTCTCCTTGCCCTGAACCACCAACTTCATTGCAGCATTAGTTTCTGCAGTTACACTTCCAATCTCACATTGCAGTTGCGTTCCCTCTTATAAGCAATCACCAGAACCTCTCAACACAGTGGCACCATCTGTGGATGCAACACCACTGCCTCTTCATTCCTGCAATCAAATCAGCCTAGCACCACACGGATTCCCTCATAGCAGCACAAATTCAATGTAACCCATTTCGTTCTCCACAATCACCAAACCCATCAGCTCAATTTTTATCTCCACCTGAACCACTGACCACAACTGTCATTCACAAGACCTGACACTAACTTAGTCTTCATTTTCACCATGACTGGTCTTCTTATCACTTTCACAATGCCAGCTCCATTATCTCCCCTGGACTGCAACTCAACTCATCATACACAGCAGCATAATCAACAAAAGCAGCTGTTAAGCCTCAAGCCATAACTCCATCAGAGATTGCACTGCAATTTGTTGCTTCAGCATCTAACTCTCCCTGACTGTGACACAATTCACATCATATTCTCTATAATTCACAGCATAGGCATCTCCAGCTCTTGTTAATTCAACACCATTTCCTGAGTCTTCCATTCCATCTCAGGCCACTGCTCCATTGCACTCACCTCCACTGCATCATCCACAGTGCCAGCTCTATCAACACCACCGAGCCATCTCACATTAGCACTTTTGACTTCATCCTTGCACAAACTGCATCTTTCCATTTCAACCACGAGAACCCCGGCTACCACCTCCTACTATGTTGCAGATTCACTCAAGACTCACTCCATTGCCAATACTACCAAAAATCACTTCAATTCCACCAGTTCAAGCCACACGCAACATAACCAACTCCAAGTCTTGCAAGCTCCAGTCCACATTCTGCACCTCCTTCTCAGTCAGGCCATTTCATCTTCAGCCTAACCTTGAGCCCATTCATCCCTGGCATACATCTAAGGCACCAGATTCAACCACACAGAGACCCTGTCAATCTCCCTGAGCTTCAATTCCTGACAAACCCTAAATCTAAATTGAATCCAACTTCTCTGCAATTTCTTCTCTCGGTTCTCCTTACCTCGATCTCTCTGACCCAACAACAAACGCCTCTCTTTCTTAACTCCAATTTCTATCTGAGTTCATCTCGAACCAATCAATAGCACCACTGCTTCTCTGATTTATCGAACTTATGTTCTTCATCCATCTCGTTGAATCAACCTCTGACTTGAATTTATCATCGATCTCTCATTTGGGTTTCGATCTGCTTCTTTCTCTCTCGGTTTATCAACCAACAAACCCATCTCTTCAATTGCACGAACCCTAATCAATTTTCTCGATTTTAACAGCGGCGACCATGGTCGTTAACTCTTCTCTCTCAGTGCCGTCTTTTAGTTTGGTGAAGGTATGAATGAGAGGCAGACTCCTCTCGATTTAGGGTTATGTAATAATAAAGCTAGTCTGGATATTCAAAGCATCCGTCATTTGATAAGGGATACCCAGTTGGCAATCCCATAAGTGAATAACGGGTAGATGCCCCTTAACCTCATTGGCTTTGTCTTTAGTGCTCCTCCAAGAGAGTAGCCCTTAACCTTGGCTGGTCTGTGTTTAACACTCCTCAAATTGGGTTGCCCCTTAACCTCAACTGGGCTCCATATATCAATCGCTTTGTAAAATGACCTTTTTGCCCTTTTGGCTCAAATTGGGTGATTTCTTCTTCTTTTCCTCCGTGCGACTCCAAAGTAGCTATAAAACTCAAAACAAGCGTAAAATACATAATTTACAAGAAAAATAGCAAAGAAAGCATAAACTCTTATATAGTAAATATGGTGTATTCTACACCTATCACTTTGCTAGATATTGCCCTGAAAAAGAAACAAAACCTGATAATAGCATATCTTGTTGGTTGTGGCATAATTGATTTAATCGCAATGGGCAAAAAATGTTGCATTAGCATGTGATAATCATGCGATTTTAGTCCGATAAGCTTTCGATCTTTTCGATTCACCAGTGTTGAAAAGTTTGAACAATACCCTTGTGGAACCTTTATCTCGGATAATGTTGCACAGAACTTGTCCTTTTCATCCGGGCTTAATGAGTGACATGCTTCCTTTAGTATATATCCCCCTTTGCCATTTTCCCGAGGTTGCAACTCGTCTCTAAAACCCATCTCATTCAGGTCCATTCAAGCAGCAAGGTGGTCTTTCGACTTAAATTCATTGTTCAACAATGTTCCAATGATACTCTCGCATACATTCTTTTCGACGTGCATGAAATCTATGCAATGGTGGACAACATGATACCGCCAGTAGGGGAGGAGCCGGAACCATATATTGAACTTTTTCCAGTAGCGCCTTTCGGTCTCCTTATCCTTATCCTTCCCCTTCCCCTTTTTTGGGTCGATGGTCTTTTCGATTCTCTTCATCTTTCCACCTCTTCCAGGGTTATCCTGCACGATTTCCACCACAATATTCTTTCGTCCCTTTCCCCATTTATTCTTTATAGACTTTACCTCATTGTATATTTGTGACGGGGTCATAAGTTCCGGAGCCTCTTCAGTTTCATCTTTTCCGTTGAACCCATTCTGATGTCTGAATGGATGATTGTATGGTAGGTATCTTTTATGCCCGGTATAAACCTCTTTTCTACAATGTTTTAGCCTGATATAGTAAGTATTTCTCCCACACACCTTACAGGCGTCTCGTCCCTGGTAGGGGCAGCCACACAGTGTACCGAGAGCAGGGTAATCATTTATTTTCCATAAAACAACCGCACGTAGAGTAAACATCTCCTGTTTCAGCGCATCAAAACATTGGACTCCCTCAAACAATTCCTTGAGATCCTCGACAAACGGTTGTAACATAACATCAATGTCCTTACAAGGCCCCCCATCGATAATTAATGACAGCATGGTGAACTTTCTCTTCATACATAACTCGGCGGAAGGTTGTAAATCACTTCGTCGAATTAGCCACACACCTTTGTCTTTGTTTTTGCATGCCTTTGTTTACGTCAACCCCGTCATCCGAAATGCCTAGCCGCAGATTTCGAGGATCATCACGAATTACGGGATATCTTTCATCTATATTGTCACAATAAATATTCGACAATTCTCTTTGATTGAAACAGCCGTTTCAGTCTTGGGATAATTGGGAAATACCACAAGACTTTTGCCGGAATTTTTTCATAAACCTCGTGGGTGGTGTCGTCAACTTTCCATCTTGATTCCCCACAGGTGGGACACTTGATGTGATCCTTGTAATCCTTCCTATAGAGAATGCAGTCATTGATGCATACATGTATCTTTTCATAACCTGAACCCAAATCTCTCATCACCTTCTTAGCTTCATATGTACTTTTCATCATCTCATTTCCTGGAGGGAACATGGATTTTAACAGCGGTATAAGTTCATTAAATAACTTTTCGGAAGCTCCGTGCTTGCTCTCCAGGTTAAAAAGTTCACACATTGCAGATATCTTTGTAAAATCGGCACATCCTTCGTATAGGGGTTTCCTAGCATCTTCGAGTATCCATTGCATCTTCTCAGAATCCTTTGACAAGTTGTCTCCTAATAAAGCACTAACTATTTCTATAGTCTCTGCAGCATGTGTTGGTTCATCAGAGTGCGGACCGTCGCTGCCATTACCATCCAGAAGTGTCCACCTTGATGACTCATCTCCTTCTCCGTGCTTAGTCCATACCGCATAATTTTGAATGAATCCAGAAGAATATAAATGATACTTAACTTTACTTGCCTTGTGCGCATAGAGGTTGAGACATTTCACACATGGACATAGCAACTTAACTTTGCCCTTGTCGTATGGTTTATGTTTCCCATTCGCAATGTCCTGTTGGTATGTATGCGTAGCAAACTTTATAAATGCATCGACTCCGTCTTGATAACGCGGTTTGGTTATATCGGTATACATCCAAGATTTTTCCATTACTCTAGGATCCATTATGAATTCTCAGATACCTGGACGGAGAAAAAACTTGTGAACATCTTGTGAAAATGCTATTGTGGTCCGAATAAAACTACGAAAAATCATTGCAAAGAGTAATACGTACACAAAGAGTAATCACAAATCACAATGTGAGTTCAGTTATCATATATGAATCATACAAGTAATCAGAGGTTATCTACCTACATACAGTTGCATGTGAAGACAATATTTACCCTACTATGATTATTAGAGTTACAATCTCAGTTAACAAAGCGATGCGAAAAGAATTACTTACACGGTCGATCGATTATTCCGCAAAGCAAAGCGACGGGGAATATATGGTTTATCCGAGAGATCAATCGAGATGATCAAAGTAAACCACTTGTTTCGTTTTCTAGGGGAGGTTAGAAGATTTAAGAGTAGAAACATGAAATGATTTAAGGCGAGAGAGATGAACACAGAGGGTAAATGGAAATTTGGCAATATTTTTCCTAATAAATAATTTGGCAAAATATTTAAGTGTATATAGTAAATAATTTTGTAAAATAGGAAGGTAAAGATCCTTCAATTTGCATGTTGCACGTTCTATGTTAAGAATTTTCTCAGTCAAATCTTGTTATCCTGCTGCATAATTTTCTGCTTTGACGGCTCTAAAAGACCAGGAGTGCAATGCGACTAATATTCATTCCATCCTAAAGATTTTTTTTTTGGTCGTACGCGAATTCAGAAAATAAATCAAAATGATAGCTAAAAAGCCGAGTACGTGTTGCTGCAGTTGTTATAATGGTACTAAAGTAAAAAACTAACTTTGTAAAAAGTGGAGTACGTGTTGGTACAGTTGAAAAATAAAATCGTAAGAACTGGAAGAAGCTATGGCCCCAATTAGAATTAAGTGAATTAAAACACATTGCTCTAATTGTGTGTTCAGTCTAATTAGAATTAATATCTAAAACCAAAGCTTGATTCACCCAATTAACATAATAGTTTTGATCATTGATGGATTTCATTAAAGTCTCACAATCTGATTATAGATAACATAATCAAAGTTCTTAGAGGGTGCCAGAGTAATAGCTGCCAGCATAGCCTTACATTCTAGCTCCTCAGCTTCAACTCCCATCTTTATTCCTCCATTGAAGCATTATCCTTGCACCCGAAAGCAGCTACCTGCATAATTCCTCACAATTAGCCCTATTCCACCTTGTAATGAATCTGACTTAAAGAAGCATCAAAATGTAGAAGAAACAAGATTAGTTCCATGAGACACAAGTTTATTAATGCCATCTATTGACATTGTGCTATTTGGAGTTAATGTTCTGAAAAATCTTTGAACATCAAATAATCCAAACTGATGCTTAAAAAAAAATGTCCAAACTGAAACCATTAGCAATTTATTAATCTCATGTCTAGTAATTCCTGCACCAAAGGTAATATTGATATTTTAAACCAACCAAATACATCTAGCATAACCACATTCAAGGAATAGGTGATTCTTTGGATTCCACGGGATGATTACACAAGCGCAATGCGGTGAAGTAAACGATTGCAATGCCAAATAAGAGTATGAAGTCCGATTCACCCACCATTGAGTTTTGGTGATACTCCGCAGCTGGTGGTACTCCGAAAATATGAATACTATGAAGTAAACAATTTCATCAAATGTGAATGCTTCCCCCTTTTCCTCTAAGTAGCGCTTTCACGACTTCGTCCTACAAAAACAACACACAAACTTATTTGGTTACATATAAGTTGAAAAAAGTATTGTGCCGAATAAACCATAAAGATACGTACAAGTTGTAGAGGGGACAAGCTATGGTGGCTTGCGTGCGATATCCGGTGTTTGATTTTAAAAAACCCGGCTACCGCATCTAGGATGATGTTGTGCCTATCCTTGATTTGTTGAACACTTCTTCTTTTCGGGTTCCCATAATCTTGGCTAAATTTGTTATGTATCTTCGCCCAAAATGTCTCGTCCGAGGAGCGATCTACAACTCGACTTTCGGCTGCCCATGCTTTGGTGATTGCCAAATCTTCTCATGTGAGTCAAACAATGCCATTTGTTGTATGTGGAGGTAGGGATGAGTAGGTTCTCTAAATACGTCTTCTTCCCTGTTAAACCAGTTGCTTAGCATGATAGAACACCGTTGCAAAGTGAAGAAAAACAAAATCGAGAGAATACAACAACAGATTCTCCTTTAGGCTCTATAATAACAGCGCCGGCTTAATCTACAATGCAACTTTTACTCCTTACAACAATGAAGCTAATTCCTAAATCCATAAAAAAACCACTAGTAACAAAATTTAACTCAACCTAAACCAAATTCCACAATTTCCGTCACAAAATTAATCTTGTCTAACAAAATTCAATAATGAAATCATAAGGAAACATGATCATCCATGTGAACCCAAACCCAAAATTACAATCTTATTATTAGAATTTATCGAGAGAATGCTCTAGATGAACTCTCTCTAAATTGGTTTATGATCATACCCTTGGAGTATTCAAAAATCAAAATTAAAGTTCTCTTAACACAGTAGTATAAAGTAAATTCAAGTTCCCTTATCATGGTTCTTGGATTATCTTTATCCTCACCAACTTACTACTCCATCTACAATCCAATCCATCAACAATCCAAATAGGTCAGGTATAGCATAAAATCTTTGACCAAGTAGAAAATTTTGAACAAATAAGACAAATTGGAATCAGTGACAAAACAACAAAGAAACATTAATGAAACAATAACAAAGAAAATATTCCAAAAGCGAGTAGCAAACGAGAAAAAAAATACGACTCCAGACGGATTCAAGCTGATCTATAATCTGGTTAATAAATTAAGAGATTAGAGAAACATTAATTGAGTTTACCTTGTTGGAACAAAATGTTCAAAGAGATTTTTCTTAGAGATTTAGGAAGATGAACTCGATTGATTAACTCGACTGATTCGGCAGAGGTTTTTCCCCTAGTGTCCTAACACCAATAAAAGATTGGATTTCTTTGTTTATCAAGATCAATGAAAACTCGTATCTGCAAAATAGACCAAAAGTGTTAGGGTTCATTGATTCAGAAAGACAAAAAAAAAGTAAGAGAAAAAGGGTAGGGTTTATGGTATAGTATACTGCGGGAATCAATATTTTTATTGATTTTTCTCTTTCGCTAATAGCTTCCTTTCCGATGATTTCAAATCTGCAAAATAGAAAGAGAGAATGGAGAAGTAACAGTGAGGGGAAGAAAGAGCGAGGAATAGAGAGGAGGCGAAAGAGAAAATTAGAATAGGTGGTGTTTCCGGACGTAGTTTTTGAGGGGTGAAATAACGGAAAAATCATATTGGTTGAAATATATCCCGGTGGGCCAGAAGCTCTCAGAAGAGAGCTTTGTTCAGCTTTCAACCACAGCCGTGAAAAATTACCTGAAATCATATTATTAATTTTTATTAACCAAAATGCCATTTTACCTAGGTTTATCACGTCATTAAAGCTTGACCTATGTTTGACGTGATTTGTTTGACATTAGTTGATTAATTAGTTGTTGGTCAGGACTCAGGGACCAGGGTATTGAGATATGGCATGATGTATGAGCCAAACCATGCTGCAGTTCAGGATATGGCCCATTTGTTAACTAATTAAAATTAAATAATATACACAACTAGAACTTCACCCGTGCCGTAACGGAACGGCCTCCATAGTAAGTAAAAAATTTATGTCAATTTAAAACCCTTGTCATTCTTTTGTTGGCTCTATATAAAGTGACAATTTTTCCCCATATTTTTTAATTGTTATGTTTTTTTCAGAGAATTTCTAGGTTGACCAAAAATTTGTCTCGAAAAAATCATAGGGTGAAACATATAGAGGGATCAACTGATAACCTTTACTATCCCTATCATCGCTGGGTTTTTCTCGGGTTATTTTTCGGAAAAAAAATTTATGGTCAGCCTGTACAATTATTTCTTTTGTGTTAATAACCATCTTATTTTCAAATTAAAAAAATCAACCACAACTTCCATAATAATGTTACATGTTAATTGATTTAATATAAAATAAGTTTATTATGTACTGTATTAATGAAATATATTTATTTGATTAGCTAAAAAAATATTATGAAATATCAATAAAATATTTTTTATTGAAAGTTAAGTAAACTAATCATCGTTCGGCCGTAGATTTAGCTTTCCCAAGAATGAATCCAGAGCGTTCTGGTTTGGTATCTGACATTCAGAGCTTGGTTTCTTTATAGTCCTCAACCGTTCATCGTTTTCTGTCCAGGCCGATAAAATCTGGCCTATAATATTTATTTTAATTTAAAAAAATTAAATAAAAACAAATTTAAAAACTAATAATGTATCAAATAAAAAGAATAAACCAAGGGTAACTAATTAATTTATCTATCTTAGGACACCTTTCTCATCCCACTACCACTACTTCTTCCACCACCACCATCATTAACGTCATCACTCCACCATTCTCACTAACACCCACCGCTGATCCACCACCCCGCCCACCATCACAACCACCATTAGTGTCAAGCGATTTAGCATAAAATAAATTTATTATGTACTGTATTAATGAAAGTGTATTTATTTGATTAATTAAACAAACATTTATTATGAAATATTAATAGAACATTTATTATTGAAAGTTAATTAAACTGATCATCTTACAGTCGTAGATTTAGCTTTCCCAAGAATGAATCTGGCCGCTCTTTAACTTGCCTAAGTTGTCCAAACTATATGCTTTATAAGGGAGATTGTGCAGGGACCTATTATGTTTGACCATTTTTGGGAATTATACAGATAAGGGGTACAGGTAGTAGTTCGGGACGACATACGTACGGGAATTATACGGATTTGGATAGATCGGATTCGATCAAAAATCCGGTCAACGGTTCGTTGTTCGGAACGGCATACGTACGTGCATATTCGTTTTATAAATGTGAGTTCGGCACTTAAAATTCGGCTAACATATATGATAAATTGATAAGTATTATGACCTTATTACGAGACTAATTTGATTTGTATATGATTTATAAGATGGAAAAAAACATTTTAGCATGATTATTTAACATGAAATAAACAATTTAATCGCATAAATGTATTATAAAACTTATAGACTTTTAAACAAAAATCAACACATAAAACACTGGTTAAACAACTACCAATAATTGTATTTAAATATAAAGTTGTTGAGATTATTAGTCCCACATGGTTGGGTTATTTAAGATCCTGCGGTTTATAATCTATTAGGGCCTCTCCACTCATTGCCAATTGGTTTTGAGTTGGATGCCCGTATTCTAATATGGTATCAGAGAAGGTTATTTGTGTCGAGTCAGTTGACCGCACCTTTACTCGCGTCACCCGATTTAATTGTCCACATGTTTGTAAGACCCGCCGAGGCTACACGTGAGGGGGCGTGTTGAGATTATTAGTCCCACATGGTTGGGTTATTTAAGATCCTGCGGTTTATAATCTATTAGGGCCTCTCCACTCATTGACAATTGGTTTTGAGTTGGATGCCCGTATTCTAATAAAAGTATATACAAAATCAAACAAAAACCAATCAACAGAACTCTGGTGAGAGAGTTACCTATGGGAGTTCTAGTTCGGAAATATCATTCGGATACGGTCAGTTCGGATACGTTCACGAATCATTCGTGAGGTCCATATAATCCGGGAACTAGGTTCGGAGTTCAAATAGTTCAGAAGTATCATTCGGATTCGGTCAGTTCGGATACGTTCGCAAATCATTCAGGAATGATTCGGAGAATTACTAACTAGGGGTTGGGTTAACCCACCCAACCCATGCCCAACCCGATCGTTAGGAGAACATGGGCAATGTATTTCAAAACTTTGGGCAAGCTTGATCATAAATTTTATAAACCCGAGTTAAATTTGGGCAAGCATCGGCACAAATGTTTCTAGCCCAAGCAACCCACCCAACCCTAAGAACAATGATATAGCTATATAAACTATTTTTATAATTGACATTATTATCTATTTAGAGTAATTTTAGATATTATCTTCAAATCTAATAATGAAAATATATATTATATTTATCTCATGAATCATGAGCCATTATTATCTATTTAGAGTAAGCCTTCTAACCCGCCCAACCAACCCAAGTCCCACCCATAGGTCAGGTACTTGAGATATGGCATGATACATGAGCCAAACTTGTGAACCCTGGTGAACCATAATGCTACAGTTATGGCCTTCAAATTAGGAAACCACTTTGGTTTTACTCTTAAAGATAACGTTGTGTGCAATTAAGAGATATTTTTTTGCTTCAAAAAAAAATTAAGAGATTTTTTTGAAGGGGCAATTAAGAGATGAGACGGCTAATAATGATGTATTTTGAAAAATTGTGTCTTGACTCTTGACACTGATGAGGCGTGGTCTGCCAAGGGACAAGAAGTTTAACCATGCGCCATAAATGGACATTTATGGTTAATCTAACCACTCTACAAAAGGATAAGAAAGCGATATGCAATTACTTAATCAAAACAAAAAAATAAAGAAAATTTGCGAGAGAGAAGAAGATTAAGAGATGGTTGAACCAAACCAACCGATGTTGTTGAAAATCAATCACCAAAGCATTAGAAAATGCAAAACAAGCAACTCATGCATTAACAAGTGAAGAGGCTGAGAGATTGATTTCTTATTTAGAACAAGAAATTCCAAATAAGAGGATTCGGGAAGAAGAAAATAGGAGACAGGAAGAATTTGATAGGCAAAGGATTGAGAACGAAGAAGAGTACCAGTTTTGGATCATAAAATATGAGACAAGATGTGCAAGGAAGAAGAAAGAAAGGCTAGAGAGATATGAACGTCGTTGGATTAAGACAAGAAGTGCCACAGGAAGTGAAAGTGACGAGGAAGGTGGAGAAGCAGTAAAACTTGATGAGGATGATAGCAGCAGTGAGGGATCTAATGATCCAGAAAAAGAGGCTAGAGAGAGACAAAGGCAGGAGAGAGATGATGCAGAAATGTATCTACTCTATTTGGCAGAGAAAGCTCAACCCAGGATATTTGCTCGTACTATGTCTGAACCCCTGAACGTGGATTCAGACGGTGAGGAGATACCAGGGATGGATGTAGATGGCAATCCTATTGCAGCAGAGGTTCAACAAGAAGAAAATGAAGTATCAGAAGATTGTGAAGATGATGAAGATGATGAGGATGGAGGTTATGGTCTGCGGCTTCTACCAAAGACGATAGCGGCGTAGACTTCTCCTATGAAGAAGAGGGCTTTAACACCGACGATGACGATGATCAGTGGTGATCATCTGAAGAGCATTGGGAAAATCTTTTGAGGAAGACTTAGGAGGATTGCATTCCTTGAAGTCTTCAGATCGTCTTCGTGAAAATTCACAAAGATTTTCCTAATGCTTGTAGTTGCTGGTGCTGTTGGAACTGAAGGAGAGGTCTAGTCTTCTGTAATACATGATACATCTTCTAATGCATGGTAAGTGTTTTTTTTTGGGGGGGTTTTATTTCGGCACAAGGTTTGATCTTGTAAAGGTGTTGTTTTGGTGTTGACAAAGATCAAACTCGGTAGTAGTAGTGGTAGGTATTTTGCTGGTACTTGTTATGGAGGTTATGGGAATTTTGCTTATCTGACGGCATCGGAGTTGGTTGTGCAGGTGTAAGTCGAACTGGAATTGGTAGTGTGTCTAGTTCTTTTGCTTATGGTTTGATTGTAAATGGAACTACTTAGTAATTAGTGGTATGATCTGTAATGGTGATGGTGTTTGTAAATGTGGTTAATGAAATTGCAATTGTATTTTTTCGGTTTCTCTTTGTGATTTCAACCGTGGTATGTTGAAACAAAATAAGCATTATTCTCTATCCAGTCTAATTCACTTGATGGAGAGGCATATACACACCTAGTCTGAATCTACAATCCGAGATGTTCATAATCACCAAAAGATGTTCATAATCCTAAATCACCTACGAGTCGAATCTACAATCCGAGATGTTCATAAAGCATGCAATTGAGATGTTCATAATCACCAAAAGATTCTCAAATCAAGGTACAATTCACAGCAACATAAAAATAAACCTAAAATCTGAAACATAGAGATGTTCATACTTCATAATCACCATAATAATAAATTGTACCACTCAATAAATATACACAAGTGTCTTGATTTTGTTTTGCTTATTGACTATTTTGTTTGACCTTATGTTTGACCATTTTTTTATTTTAATTGTTGGTGAGGGACTTGAGATATGGCATGAGACATGAGCCAAACCATGTTGCAGTTCAAGATACTGCAATACACCAGCGTCACATAATGCTTGTCAACAGGTGCTGGCTCTATATGAAAACGCGTAAACCCCTGGTAAACCGTGCATGATCAACAAGTGCTGGTGTCTATGAATTTTGCAAAAAATCAATTATGATTGTAGTAATAATGTAGTAGGAAAAGTTTCTTCTGAAATTCAATAAGGAAGGAGTATTTTGTTAAATAAGGAATGTAAAATTTTAATTTTAACAAGTGTACTATCTATCTCATTGACATGAATGCTTAACGTGTCAGGATATTTAGAGATATCTTTAGGGTTACGGCAAGATTATAGGCGTCTAATTAGAACTGACAATCAGTAGTCTAATCCTACAATCCTAAATGCAATATTTTTCTGCTCGGTCTCGCAAAATACGCAAAATCCCACTTTCCATATATCACCTTGATTTTCGTTTGTTATATTCATGTTAAACATAACCCACCCACTATATTTAGATTTGCATACTAGATATGTATAGGGAAAGAAAAAAACAACACTATATTTAGATTTGCATACTAGATATGTATTGACTAAATTCAAGTTTTTTACATTATTTTTAGTATGCTAATTTTATTAATGTGTAAGCACAATTATGTAGCAGTCCTAGGCCTACTGTTCAATTGTGCTCTCAATTCTGATTTTTTTTTTGGTAAAGTTTGTCAGATTTGGCATTGCAATTTATAAAAAATTTGGCTATTTTTTTCAACTCTGATACAAGACTCAATATACAGTCCCTATCATATTCATGATCCTATCACTTTAACATCAAATCCACAACAAAATCATGGTTAACCCTAACATCCAAATCTCTACACCAAGCCCCCTTAAACACATTACTCGTTCATTCTGTTTTGTCAAAAGATTGATACTCCAACAGATGAACAATGGACAGAAATTAAACAACATATGCACTTGGAATCTAAAGAAAATATTGCATCCGTAAATATTAAACATTCACAAAAACTATACTTCCAAGCAGCTAGTGAACAAGTATGCGGCTTTGGAAAATAAATAAAAAGTAATATAAAAATAAAAATATTGGATGGAAAATTAAAATCAAGGAATTTATTTGGGTGGAGATACTCCCCGTAAATTTAGATTTGGACGATAAATACTTGCTAAGAATCATGACATCGAAATATAAATTGGTTAACAAGCTCGTCCAAGAGTGACATCGGTAAAAATGGAAAATTACCATTAAGCAATTTGTCTCGGTGGAAATACTCCCCGGAAACTTAGATTTGGACGAAAAATTCTTGCTAAGATCATGACATGGAAATAAATAAAAGTTGGTTTAGAAGCTTGTCCAAGAGTGACATCGGTAAAAATGGAAAATTACCATCAATCAATTTATCTTGGTGGAGATACTCCACGTAAACTTAGATTTGGACGATAATACTTGCTAAGAATCATGACATCGAAATATAAATTGGTTAACAAGCTCGTCCAAGAGTGACATCGGTAAAAATGGAAAATTACCATTAAGCAATTTGTCTCGGTGGAAATACTCCCGGAAACTTAGATTTGGATGAAAAATTCTTGCTAAGATCATGACATGGAAATAAATAAAAATTGGTTTAGAAGCTCGTCCAAGAGTGACATCGGTAAAAATGGAAAATTACCATCAATCAATTTATCTTGGTGGAGATACTCCGCGTAAACTTAGATTTGGACGATAATACTTGCTAAGAATCATGACAGAAATATAAATTGGTTAACAAGCTCGTCCAAGAGTGACATCGGTAAAAATGGAAAATCACCATTAAGCAATTTGTCTCGGTGGAAATACTCCCCAGAAACTTAGATTTGGACGAAAAATTCTTGCTAAGATCATGACATGGAAATAAATAAAAATTGGTTTAGAAGCTCGTCCAAGAGTGACATCGGTAAAAATGGAAAATTACCATCAATCAATTTATCTTGGTGGAGATACTCCGCGTAAACTTAGATTTGGACGATAATACTTGCTAAGATCGTGACATCGAAATATAAATTGGTTAACAAGCTCGTCCAAGAGTGACATCGGTAAAAATGGAAAATTACCATTAAGCAATTTGTCTCGGTGGAAATACTCCCAGGAAACTTAGATTTGGACGAAAAATTCTTGCTAAGATTGTGACATCGGAATAAATAATAATTAGTTTAGAAGCTCCTCCAAGAGTGACATCGAGTCTTGTCGACGAAGCCAATCATAGTCGTTCGTGAATTCATAATGCCAACCAATCAAATAAACTAGTTTCACACGATAACCTAACATCCCCAAACATCCTTGCCAATATTATCGGCTGATCGGTCGATCGACCAATAATGCGACCAATAATGCGATATCATTGGATATTCATATGTAAAATATTGATATATCATGTTTCGTCTTTTAATACAAATTTAAAGGCACAAACATGATAAAATCCATTTATATTGCACTAGCTAGTACTCCAAGAATATGTTAATCATTTATTATTTTAAAAAATAAATACAATGATCTCGGTTCTTTTAATACAAATTTAATTGTAAGAGCTAGCTAGAATTGCTTCTAAGAATATGAATTTGGATTTTAATCAAAAAAATTGCACCAAAAGCATTTATGATCTTCCAAGGCACTAGCTAGTACTCCAAGGAATATGTTAATCATTTATTATTTTGATTTTAAGAATATGTGAATTGGGAGTAAAATAGTGCAATGATTTAGTTTTTTGTATTGACTTCATCATGATTTAGAATAAAGAAAAGATACTACTATATCCAAGGTAGCCCCTATAATAGGTTTCTAAAGAAAAGATACTACTATATCCAAGGTACCAGTAACAAAGGAATTAGCTAGTACAATAATAAATACTTCAGTTTGCAGTGGTATTTTTTGATCTTTGATCATTTCTACTTTAACAATGTGTAGAATATTGTAGTGGGACCCTGTCCTAAATACCAGCCGCATCACTAAATACTAGGAGTATATATATGGAACATTCCTATGATTGATTTTTGGATTTAAGGGTACATTCATATGGTAGTTGTACTTTAGGACTTCAATAAGTCTAGATTCACAGTGAAAAAATCACGGTGATATCCCCGCGAGACACAAAATTTGGTGGGGCCCGCACAATGAGTCCCTTATTTTTTGTGCGCATGCAAAAGAAGAAGATCTAGGTAGCTGTTACGGTCCTGAAATAAATGGGCATTTGACAGTAGTCATAATGAGTATCTTGTGCGGCCTTCTTTGGGTACATGCAAACGAAAAGATAGATCTCTTGGTACTCTCTTCTTCTTGTTTTGCCAAATAATATAGAGAAGATTATTTTTGTTTCTAAAATGTCTGTCACATTGGGTTGGCTTGACCCAAATTTGGCATTGGTGGCAAGATCCCTTGTGGTCCAGTCTTTCCATAAATTAATGCTATATTTCTTCCATTTTGGTTGTGCCTAAATTATAAATAAAAAAAATCGATAAGCTGTCATAAGGGATTATGTTTATATAAGGTATATTATGGAAAAGCGAGTTGACTCGACGAGTTAAGATAATGAAAATTGATTGATTAACAAACAAATATCAAGCAAAGAATTTGAACACGAGCATATATTAAAGAACCAATATTTTTATATTATTCATTCTAAAACTAAACGAAGCAAAATAATACCAACATCCTCGGTATTAAAAAACAAAAACCACATTATTCGAAAGTTTCTTTGATAATCTGCTCAACTAAAACCATCGCATCGGTACTCGTGTTGCGGCGTTAGCAGTTGTCTTTGGAACTTCAAGTACCTTTTCTTCTAGAGGTGTCTCCCGGGTATTTCTGGTGTGCCAGACACGGTTTCACCAACAGGCTCATTCGAAGGAATGGGAGCATGGACACTATCCATTTCAACAGAAGCAGAAGCAGGAAGAGTAAGATTGTCAACATGAGCTTGAACTTCAGCTAACGAGGGCATGCCGGGAACCTTAAACACGCCATCAATAGTTATGGTGATCCTTAGCTTTCTAGGGACAGCCATTACTATCCTTGGAATTGTTTTAATGCTCTCGGTATTGTTCTTATTGGAACTCATTTTCTTCGTCTAATATATCAATCTATCTTTTATGCTAGTGTGGTTTGTACGACCTCTAATATATATATATATATATATATATATATATATGTATTAGAAAAAACCCTAATTTTTTTTTTAGGTTAGGAGCATTATCTCCAATTACCTAATTTAGTTGTATTCCGCATATCACTCCCAAACAAACAAAATATAACAGTTTCCATATTGATAAATATATTCTCATATACGCGTACAACACCACATTGATTTTAGTATATAGTATGATTTATCTAAATACGGAAAAATATCACGAAAAAATTGCGTAAACACAACCATGTTGATCGAGTACATGGAGTATATGCTTTATGGTAGATCATAATCATGTACTCTTCGCTAATGTGCATGCCTTGGCTACACTCTTGCCAAATATGTAGGTATCTGAAGTATCTCTCTCCATTTTCCAACGCCACAAATTAGTTGGGATCCACGATTAATTTCGTAGGGGGTTTCGGCTAATGTGCATGCCTTGGCTGAATACAAAGTAGTTCGAATTCAAGTGGACGGTAAAGTGGACGTAGACACTCACGACGAATTTAGAGGGGGATTTTCTTTTATGGTGGTCAATTTGGTATATAGGGAGGCATTTCTATATTCCGGTTGTATTTATGGTTATAAATTTTTCGAATCTATAGGGAGACTTTTATGTGTTCATTATAATAAAATCCGAGAGGGGAAAAGAAAAATGTAAAAAGAAGTGAGAATTTGAGATGCCACTCTCTTTTTCTGGGTCTTGCCTTTTGATGGTTTGGAACCACTCTCTTTTTCTGGGTTATTTGGAGACATTTATCTTTGAAATTTCGATTGGAGAAGTTTTTTTTCTTAAAACACAAAAATCCTAT
Organism: Papaver armeniacum; assembly: GCA_023531295.1. Classification (NCBI taxonomy): domain Eukaryota; kingdom Viridiplantae; phylum Streptophyta; class Magnoliopsida; order Ranunculales; family Papaveraceae; genus Papaver; species Papaver armeniacum. Next base: position 700,733 of record JAJJWW010009461.1, read on the forward strand.
GTGGCCTAAAATATAGGAACTCTCCAATGTCTCATTGGATAACTACTTCATGACTTAATGGTTATCCTTTAGATTTTGTTTGCTTTTAAATAAAAATTCAGTTATAGGTTTAAGCTATAAAACGGGCAAATATGCTTTACTTGCCTGCTCATTAAAGGACGCGACCTTTCAAAGATAAAACATGCAAATATGCGTTACTTGTCTGCATGCTCATTAAAGGCGCGACCTTTCAAATAATGCCTGCTCATCAAGGACGCAACCATTCGCCAACAGGTGTATTGGATGTCTATATAAGCATTACTCATATCTGCTTGTAGCATTCTACAATATTAAGAAAATCTTAAATGCTTTAATTTTTTTTTTTTTTTTTTGATAATCTTTCATCAGTATAATAGTGATGGATATGTTGCCGGAATTAACTACCGAGATACTACAGCACCTCCAAACTGCAGAAAGCATTTTAGCAAGCAAATGTGTTTCCAAAGAGTGGAATACTATCCTCGGGGACAAAAGAATTGGACTCCTTTTTGGTGTCACACCAAGAATAGGGAAAGAAGTTACTCAACTCTTTTATAGAGAGGAAGATTTCAACCCGATCGTAACAGCCAACAATCACGACGCCCCGAATGATGGAACCCATGAAGATTTGACTAAGTTGCACCCAATAGTTGGATCTTGCAATGGTGCGGTCTTTTTATGTTTCACACCACGGCATACAAGAGATCCGTATATGTTATGAATCCATAAACTGGTGAGCACCTACATTTGCCACAACTATGCATCCCAATTATTGCACGAGATCAAGTACTTTCTTGGTATCCTGTAATTGGGGGTTTCAGATACTGTCAACGTACCGATGAGTACAAGGTAGTTCGAATTCACATGGATGGTAAAGTTCAAATACACACTCTAGGAGACAAGAAGGGATGGAGGAACATAGCATGGGAGATTCCTTATATTTTTCGGAGTTCAGGTGTGTACGCACATGGTTGTATTTTTGGAAGGATTGTTGTCAGTGGGATAGTGGCATAGTTTCTTTCAATTTGGACACTGAGACATTTCACCAACATTCGCGACCCCCGCATCATATTCTTAGGAGTGAATTCCCTTCAGTTGGGATGGTTATGTTCGGAGTTCGCCTTTTATTTTACTACATCCATGAGGCCTGTGATGAGGGGATTAATCAGCCCCGGATAGATTTCTGGGCACCCATTTCCAAAAAAATATTCATACATGGGCACCTGGCGGGGAATGGAATTGGAATTATGAGATAAGCATTTTCTTGGAAAAGGATGAGGATGAAAGGTGGCCGACCTATTACCCGATAGCTTTTGGAAAAAACAAGGACCTCCTATTGTGGCGAGAATGGGCATTTATTGCGTTACAATGCACTCACACCGAACTTGGACGGAAATTTGGGGGACACGATTTGTGGGAAACAAGCAAGGTTGCAATTATTCCTCATATGAGGAGCGTTGTCTCGTTGAAGAATTTTGGTGGACAATCAGAAACATGTACTCATGATGTCCATGCCACTAACACATTCCTTGGGTTATCTATGTAGCTTTTTTTTTTTTCTTGTAGTTGTGTTGTTTTTGTTTTTTTTTTTTTTTTTTTTTTTTTGGTGTATTTTTTTCTATGTACAATTTATTCCTTGGGTATGTAGCTTTTTTTCTCTTGTAGTTGTGTTTTTTTTTTTTTTGTGTTTGGATTATTTTCTATGTTGAAATGTACAATTTAGTTTGGGTCATTGTTTAACTAGCCAACCTTTGGTTTTTTTCCTTTTTTTGCATTACACCTATGGTCCAGCCGTCCGGGTCACCCCAACCCACCTAGGTAATCAGTCGAAAAGTAGAAAAATTATTTGGGTATTTCCTAAGAGATCATGATTTATTTTAGTTTGTTATGTTTGGAATGTATATATTAGATTAAAAAGGAAATTAGATAAACATGAAAATATTCATTCCATATCTCATTATCTTTGCTACAATATCTCATTTTTTAGTAATATGGAAATTGAAATATTCGGTGTAAATACCAAAGAATCGTGATTTAAGATAATTATGGAAACCTAAAAAATTAGAGTTTTCAATTACACCAAGCATAGAAAAAAACTAACATAGAGTATTAAGAGGGATTGTTGATATGAAATTGACGAGAGGATCCAAAAACGTCCTAGACTGACGCGACCATTCGCCAACAGGTATATTGGATGTATATATATATATATATATATATAAGCCTTATACTCGTATTTGCTTGTAGCATTCACAATAAGAAAATCCTAAAAGCTTGTAATTTTTATTTTATTTTTTTTGATAATCTTTCATCAGTATAATAGTGATGGATATGTTGCCGGAATTAACTACCGAGATACTTCAGCGCCTCCAAACTACAGAAATCGTTTTAACAAGCAAATGTATATGCAAAGAATGGAATACTATCCTTGGGGACAAAAGAATTGGATTCCTTTTTGGTGTCACACCAAGAATGGGGAAAGATAAAGTTACCCAACTCTTTTATAGAGAGGAAGATTTCAGCCCAATCGTAACAGCCAATAATCATGATGCCCCGAATGATGGAACCCATGATGATTGGACTATGTTGCACCCAATAGTTGGATCTTGCAATGGTCTGGTTTGTTTTTATGTTTCACACCACGACATACAAGATCCTGTATATATTATGAATCCGAAACTGGTGACCACCTCCATCTGCCACAACTATGCAGCCCAATTGCACTAGGATCATGTACTTTCGTGGTATCCACGATACAACGTAATTGGGGGTTTCGGATCTTTGTCAACGTACCAATGAGTACAAGGTAGTTCGAATTCACATGGATGGTAAAGTCCAAATACACACTTTAGGAGACAAGAGGGGATGGAGGAACATAGCATGGGAGATTCCTTATACTTTTCGGAGTTCGGGTGTGTACGCACATGGTTGTATTTTTTGGATAGATTGTTGTCAGCAAGATATTGGCATAATATCTTTCAATTTGGACACCGAGACGTTCCATCAACATTTTCCACCTCCGCATCATATTCCTAGGGAGTGAATTTTGGATAAATACTTACCCATCACTTGGGATGGTCATGTTCGGAGTTCGCATTTTATTTTACTACATCCATGAGGGAATTGATCGGCCCCGAATAGATTTTTGGGCTCCCATTTCCAAAGAAAATATTCATACATGGGCACCTGGTGGGGAATGGAATTGGAATTATGAGATAAGCATTTTCTTTAAAAAGGATGAATGGCCGAGTCATAACCCGATAGCCTTTATAAATAACAAGGAACTCTTATTTTGGTAGAATAGGCGTTTATTGCGTTACAATACACTCACCAGAACTTGGACGGAAATTTGGGGGGCACTACCGTGGGAAACAAGGGTTGCAATTATTCCTCACATGAGGAGCGTTGTCTCGTTGAAGAATTTTGGTGGACAATCGGAAACATGTACTCATGATGTCCATGCCACTAACACATTCCTAGGCTTATCTATGTAGCTTTTTTTCTTGCAGTTGTGTTTTTTTTTTTTTTGGTATTTGGATTCTTTTCTATCTTTGAAATGTACAATTTATTCCTTGGGTTTTTTTTTTGTTTTTTTTTTTTCCTTGAATTTTTTTTGTTTTTGTTTTGGTGTTTGGATTTTTTTCTATGTTGAAATGTTCAATTTCGTGCATTAACATGATTGTTTTGGGGAGTTCTGGAGAGTTGATAGTGCATTTTTGCATGTGCACAAATCTCTCATAGGAGTAGAGATTTGGGAGGGAGTTTGGTCAGAGAAAAATATTAGGAGGAGGAGGAAACGCTTCAGCTTCAGGTATGCTTTTTTTTATCTATTTTTTTCTTCTCTAATCTCCGATTGTTTTGTTTGATTGTTACTATTTTGATTGTTTTGATATTAGTTTTAAAAGTAAAAACCCTATTTTTATTGTTTAGGGTCTCACCATGTTTTGTTAACTCTTTTTGTTTCGATATTCATCTCAATTTATGTTTAGTTAATCAAGTCGAACCGATTTCGGGCTTGATTAACTTTGTTGTTTATTTATGGTCAAACCTTTCGTAGCAGGCTAGTAGCTAGCAAGCCAAATGGTTAGGCCACCACTTGAAGGGAAATGAGGTGTGCATACTAACAATGGTTACATCCTGCACAAGTAGCTAGTATGAGTTGGAAATCATTAAAGTCCAAACTTGTAAACTAAAGGAAATAAGTTAGGAGTTAGGAGTGAACTCTCCCAAACTCCCTCAAACTCCATCTAACAAACTCTTTCAAACTCCCCACACTCCCCCAAACTCCCTGAACTCAAAAACACAAAACTCTCTCAAACTCCTTACACGCTCTCAAACTCTCTCAAAATCCCAAAGATTTAAAATACACTCAACTCCCCACAAATCACTCGAGGACTAACCCCCTGTTGGTTTTTTTCCTTTTTTTTGCGTTACACCTATGGTCCAGACGGCCGGGCCACCCCAACCGACCTAGGTAATTAAATTAAAAAGGAAATTAGATAAATATGAAAATATTCATTCCATATATCTCATGAGATCATAATTTATTTTAGTTTGTTATGTTCGTTATGTATATTAGATTAAAAAGGAAATTAGATAAACATGAAAATATTCATTCCATATCTCCTTATATTGCTACAATATTCGATGTAAATACCAAAGAATAGGTGATTTAAGATAATGATAGAAAACCTAAGAAATCAGGGTTTTCCTTAGAAATATATATAAATTACACCAAGCATAGAAAAAATTAACATAGAGTATTAAGAGGAAAATGAGTTCGCTAAGAGGATTTGTAGAGATGGCGAAGAGAGGATCCAAAAATATCCTCGATGATGCTGGTCCTCGTAAATTGAGGATTATCATTCTTGTGGACGGAATAACCACTTGTTCCTGGTATTCCTCTCAACGGCTTGTTATTAGTTACATTTGTCGTTGGTAGTGTTGACAATGATGATGTTCCTATTTATCTTTGATGTTAATCCTAGTGTTCCTCCGGATTTGTAATCGATAAGCGAGAGATGAGGATGTGATGTTCCTTTGTGAATGATGATGCTCTGCTTCTATTATTGAAATTATTGATGAAGATCGTCCCGGTGTTAGGATATGGCGAGATAATAATCCAAAAGTTAACAAGCATGATCTTAACAAGCATGTGGAGCACGATGAAGCGAGAAAATGACAAATCTGAGGATGACAAGGCGCCCAAGCCTGCTGGTTGGAGTGATCAGGTTCACCTTAGCATTGCAAGAAGAATTGTTTGAAGATGGGGATGGTTCATTTGATATGGTTTTTTTTTTTTTTTTTTGATGATATGGTTTGAAAGTTATTTTCGTTTCTTGTTTCGTTTGCTAATTTTGTCATTTAGAAGAAGGTGATGTTTATGAATTCTTTTATTATTTAGGTATTGGAATCATGAAATAAATCAAATAATTATTTACAAGTTCATAGACTTTAATATATTCTTGCAAATTTATTTATTTATGAGGTGTGCATTCTTTTGGAAAATAAATATAATTAGCTGAAAGAACGGAGGAAATGTAGAAAAATAAAGTTTTCCCCCATGTAAACAATAAGAATCAATTTATCACTTTAGGTCTGATCTTATTATCTCCTTGCAAATACTTTTAACAAAAATACGAGTTTGAACAAGTAAAGTGCTATTGAAAGTAAAGTATCTTGCTATACGACGATGTTAATGATAATGATCTTTGCGTGGAATTGGATGAGAATGAGGAACCAGACTAATCGACAAAGAACCGGGTTTTTGATGACCATTTTGTTTTCGGTGGTGGTTTTATTTATTTTTAAGTCTTGCACTAGATGGAGGCTTTTTATTTGATAGATAGGTTGACATTTATGTGATGAATGATTCACGTTGAACTTTTATGTTTTCTGGAAATGATGAACATGAAAATGGATGGGTTTAGTTTATTTATCTTTATTAGCTTACTGTATGCGTTTCCTACATAGGTGCCACCAATAATTCATACGTTTCCTCCCTAAACCAAGAATAATATAGGAGACAACCCAGATTAAAATTATTAAGATAAATATTATTCGAAATAGGAAAGCAATTTTTTTCTATAGCCTCTTCTCGAGTTGGTTAGAGATCGGAAACAAAATTTCGAAAATTTTGGGAAACAATTTTATCATAATTGTCTACGATATATTCTCTCATAAAATAAGGAAACTAACCATATTGGTTACACATCAAAAAATTGGAAATAAAAAAAGAAAAACACCAAAAATCTTTTGTTTGGCGGGTGATGAAAATGGATTTTACTGGGCGGGATGAATTCAAAAGGAAAATCAATTCCCTTTGATGGTTTGGTTAAATTCCAAAAAGAAAAAGAAAGATGAGTTCGATCTACTTTTTCAGTTTTTATTACTCGATTCATTCTCTCTATGAAATCATAATTATACTACTATCTCTAATCTTTACAAGGAACCTACCTCTTCAGAATCGATCTTTGTTGTTGGTATTATTTCTACAACCCATTATCGAATGAATATTAAATTGATGTTAGATTTTTTGTTCGATCTCATGGAATCAGATGTTAGATCTTATAGGTTTAGTAGTTAAAGCATAATTAGGGTTTTTATTCTATCACTTCTTATAGGTTTACTAGTTAAAGCATGAGTAGGGTTTTTATTCTATTACTATATCTAATCTTTACAAGGAATCTACCTCTTTAAACTCTATCTTTGTTGTTGGTATTATTTCTACAACCCATTATCGAATGAATATTAAATTTATGTTAGGTTTTTTGTTTGATCTCATGGATTCAGATGTTAGATCTTATAGGTTTACTAGTTAAAGCATGATTAGGGTTTTTATTCGGCTGTATCAAAGAACAAGTTAATGACAATCACGGGTTGTACGATGAGATGTGATTTCATTTTGTTACAACAATAATATTTTAGGCTTAAGTTACATGCATGAACTATTATAAGATTTAGGTAAGGATCTTTCTTTCATGTTACTTAGTTAGGCTTTACTAGTTAGTTAGGTTTTACAAAATAAAAATAAATAAAAAACTTAACGATGTTAATTTTTTTTCTAGGGTTTTTGTTATTGTTTGGGTTGGATTTTGATTGAGAGTTAATAACTCTACTTTGATCGACGATGTTGTGTCAATCATATTTATATACAAGGCTTCTCAAGATTTAATCATTTGAGTCTTCGTTACTTGGCTAGCCTGTAACGTCTGCATTTTAAGTTGCCACTTGTAATAATACCATGTTGCTGGTTGGCCAATTTGACTATATCTTCAAGATAAAAATGGATAATCACTATCTGGTGCTTTAGTGCTCTAGGCTTTTGTAACAAAAAGTTATATAAGACCGTTTAACCGGTACCTTTCGCTTTGTGGATAACACAATAATCATGAGGAGATTTTGTGTGTTGCAGTGATGTTTTAGCCTCAAGTTACATGCATCAATGAGTTCATGTTTGTTTTCTTTTCATATAATAGAAAATAGGTGTAACACATGTTGCCTATCTTGTTAGGTTTAGCTAATATTTTCCAAAATAAGCTCAAATTACTAACTAAGATGCACGTACCTACACAGCTTTTGTCATGGGAGAAGATGATGATTACGACCAATGGAGGGAATCAGATTATGAGGTGGATTTTGATGAAGAAACGATGGATTTAGATGAGATTCATGATGACATTGTACAATCAGATGACGATGATAGTGAACATATGCTCCACACTGCTAGATTTGAAGACTTAACAGGTAATGTGCGAAACCTTGTACTTACTTGTTTCTACTTAAACATCACATGGTTTCATATGTTGCCTCGGTTATTTCAGTCAGAAGATTCTGAAAATGATGATTTGGAGGTGTTAGAAGAAAAAGAATTGGAAAATGCTCCAAAAGCGAAACGACCACAACAAGAAGACTCTGAAGTGATCATAAAAGAGAGGGAATGACAAGAATGTTGAAGCTGCATAGATACTTCTCGGATAAAAATGCCAAAAGAAGGGATATTGAATTTGACAAAATGTTAGGCCTATTGGTTACCATAGAATTGAATTCAGTAGTTACCTAGGCTATTTGGTCCGTGATATGGTTGGCATAAAACATTTATGTTGGAAGGAAGTCCCTTCAACAACAAAATAAAATATGTGGGAGAAAATTCTGGTATGCATATGCGGTTACCAATTCGTCATTTTTGTTGTCTAAGCGTGAGTCCGTGATTAACATACATTAGATGTTATTGCGGCTTCATTATGAGGTGCCCCATGGTGAAGGCGAGTGGTCATGAAGCGTCTACTGTTCCAGCTGCGGGACTTTAGAAGGAAATTGTACAAAAATCATGTAAAACCCTTCCTGGAAATGCCGCACAAACTAAGAACTTTCCCCAAAAAGTACGAAACGGTAATGGACCAAGAAAACCGGGACAATTACCTTAATCATGTACTAAAATCGCCTATTTTTAAGGTATGGAATACACATTGCTTTTTCTAATTTGTGTTTCGTTCTTATTTTCTATCCCAGCATACTAATGAAATTATTTATATTTCCTCTGCAAGAAAAATTCGGAGAGGGGAAAAGAGGCAATATCACAATCCAAGTTCCCACATCGGACGGGACAAGGAGGATACTCGGGATTAAAACTAAAATTAGTAAGTCTGTTGTCTTATTTATTATACTTTGCCATGGTAAAACCGGCCATATCTGTTTTGTATGTCGTGTTGCGTGTCTCATATATGCAGAAACTTAAAACGGTATAGGGATGTGTCCTCTTACACCAATCTGTAATTTTGTCACATTAGATGCTTTGGAATAGGTTTTCTGTTTTACACAGTTAATATCTATGCGGATGTAAATCCTTACTTGTTTCTGGTAACTACTAGGTCCAAAGCGGAAAAGTTGCCGAAGAAGATCTTGAAGACCGGTGCTTCATGTGGGCAAGAGCACGCGAAAACAAAGACGGAATTGTTCCCGGACGAGTTTGTCGGGAAGAAGACATCGAAGTTGTGAGAAAACGAAACTTTACATTCCTCATGTTTTTAACCAAAGTAAGTGCAAAGTAATTGCGCAAGGTTTAAATCAGAATTTAACACATTATTTGAACAGGAAGAGAAGCGGAAGATGATTCGAGAGGGAACTCTAACGGTTGGTCATAACGAGGATGCCCTAACGGTTGCGATCGGCCGGATAAGGGTGGACGTGTCAAGGGGCTGGCTTTGGAGTGACGGCAACCCTTTACTTTCCAAATGGTATAAAACCAAGACACTCGAAAGAGAACGATGAAGCTGCGTGAAAAGTGAAACCTAAGGAGAAAGAATTAGAGTCTACTAAAAATGCGTATCGAGATTAACGGATAACTTGTTATCTCAATGAGTCGCCATTGCGAAAATTGTGGGCAATGAAGATCGGAAAGTCCGGAGGAGAGGTAAGTGAACCGAGTTTTGATTAGATTGTGTAATTTTTAAAAAAAAATTGGCGAGACAGATATCGATTTTTTCAAACAATTTGTTCAACTACGGTCACAGGATGCAGGACCTAGCAACGCCTCCAATCGATCTAAGAATAACATAGGTCCAGAATCAGTTAAGAAACATCCAAAAAAACATGGGAAATTTGGTCCGCAGAAGTCATCTGAAAGCACCAAAGGGTCCGCAAAGCGGGACTCTCCTTGTACTAAAACGCCGACCGTTTCTACTGAATCCCCGCCGTCTTTAGTATCAAAAAGTCTTCGTCTCCTCCACCCATCTGGGGAATCTCGAATGTGCCATCGAAAAAGTTACCATTGATGTATGGTTTTCCAATGCGTTTAAATTTTCAATCTTCCATTTACTATCTCTCATGCGCCTTGTGTTTACGCGGGGCATATGATGCAAACTTTGGTTTGGAGAAAAGGACAACATTGTTGCCATTGGTAGAGCTTACTCTTCAAAGAAGGTATCTTATAAAATGAAGTCAGGAATGACGGGTGAGGTTACATGCTATAGCGTCATGGTTAGTGAAGTACTAAATGAAACCATCAAATTACCCTTTGGCACATATTCGGGATAAAAACTTTAAAAGATGTTGGTGATCTTTGAAATTAGTTGGCCATCAAATCAAACCATCTTGGATCAAAAGGTTGGTTGCTATGCTTATTTGCTTTATTAAGTCATTGGATATGTTTTTACACAAACCGGTTTTTATATATATATCTTGTTTGATATAAGAGACGAATATGTTATCAGCTATATGAATCACGGATGTTAGTGTATATTTTAGAGAACCTTATAGAACGAGCTATGTGGTTAGCTATTTGATTGTGAGTCAGTTGTGCATTTTGCTTAAATGGTTTCACTGCAAAAAGAAGGTACAACTTTCATTTCAATTTTCTGATGCAGGTAAGTCAACCAAAACATTCTGAGGCTGTGAAATCACCGGATCTACTCAACGGAAGCCAATCTCGTATCGTGATAGGGTGTAGAATACATCCTATTTACTATCTATTGTTTATGCTTTCTTTGCTATTTTTCTTGTAAATTATGTATTTTACGCTTGTTTTGAGTTTTATAGCTACTATGGAGTCACACGGAGGAAAAGGAGAAGAAATCACCATATTTTAGCAAAAGGGTAAAATTGTCATTTCACCAAGGAGGGAATACTATATGGAGCCCAGCCAAGGTTAAGGGGTGACTCAAATTACTGAAGGAAGGACAATAATAGTTAAGGGGAGGTCAAAGAGGTGTCCCTTATCCAAAAGAAGGGAGTGAGAATAGCACAATTGGGGTGTACTTATGGTGGGTGTTTGAATCCACCCACACCCTAAACTCTGACCCATACCCAAGCCCACATGTCTGAATCCACCCATACCCTAACCTAAGCCCATCCATCCATACCTTGCTCCATACCCTAACCGTACCCGGATCCATGCCCGAGTCCGAACCCAATTTATAATCCTAAACCTAAATTCGAGAGAATATGTCTCTCAATCATTTATTTTATCATCTTCACTTGAAATTGAGAGAAGTGACAAACGGGGGCACAACCATGGTGGATTCATATCCAGAGAGAAACCGAAGAGAGGAATCGATGATGGTTTTGGGGCTGTGGGATCGAGAATCGAGAGATGAGAAGGAGATACTGCTATGTCGAGATTGGTGGTTCGAAGTGATAATGGATGAATCAGGGTTTGAAGAATTGAAGACTCTGTGATGTTGAGAAGATGGAATTGATGAATTGAAAAATGGGTTTTACAGAGATGGAGATTAAATGGGTCTTTTGTGGATTGGATATCAAAATGAAGATGGTTCTGGTTTTGATTCAACAACAGATGGAAGAAACGACAGCGAGATTGGAGATGGGTTTGTGGCTCAGATAAATCGAAGATGGGTTTGGTGGCCGCTGTTTGAAGCTCGGTGGCTGAGTTAGATGAAACAAAGATGGGTTGAGCTTGAAATTGTTGTTAAGGGCTCGACTTGTTTATGGGATTTGAAGAGAAGAGATTGCGGTCATTGACTGCTGTTACAGAGGTGACTGAGATCCAGAGCTGAAGATGCCGCTGTTACAAGAACAAGAAGGTGGAATTATGGTAATGAAAGCAAAGAATTGGTGCTGCTGGGTTTATGGTGAGCTGAGAATGAGTCTGTGATGACTCGAAGATTGTCTCTGCTCATTAAAAAAGGGATTGATGAATTCAAGTTAGAGTTCGAGCAATTGAAGAAAAAATGAATTGGGTTAGTCTCTAATTGAAGCTGCTGGTGAATCTGTATAAAGGGTTTGCTACGAATTTAGTGGTGATTTAGAGGAGAAGCAGTCGAGACCCGAGAGAAGAAGTTGCTCGATCGACAATGAACAAGGTCATTGAAGAACAAAAGGGGATCTGCTGAGATGGAGAATCGAAGATGAGTTCAGGGAAGAATCAATAATTGTTGTGAATGAGTTTGAATGGGTGAATTGACAGGGTTTGAAGCAGGGAGGTGATCTTTCTTTGAGTAAATGATCTTGCTTACATTCTGAGAGAATTGTGGAATGGTGCCTGAATGAATTGATGTATGCTTAGGTGTGTTAAGGTGAAGAGAATGGCTGAAAAATTGGCACAGGAAGTCAGTAAACAATCGAACTCGTACGGTTTTCCCTACCGGCGAGTCAACTCAGACCGCCGAAGACCGATCCCAACCGAGTTCAGTGACCGATTCCGGTTAGCTGAATTAGATCAAGTCGGTGAGTAAGCGGTGACTCGATGAATCGACTCAGTGAGTAAGCCCGATTAGCTAAGTCGAAGCTAACTCGAGTCGACTCTCCTTCCCCTTTGACCTTGACTAACGGTTGGTTGTTAGTTTGACCTAATGATAACGAGAATCTTGGACGAGAATATTCCATTCCGTGACAACTTTCGGGTGACGGATTCGGTCGGATTCCGGCCATAATACCGATTTTCCGGCACGAGCCAAAAATTCGAATTTTCTATGGACTTCTCTCATGGGTGTGAAGACTTGGACTAGGAATTGGATGGAGAATTTGGCTCAAATTTGGAAAGAGAAGATGAAGAGTTGAGAAAGACTTGAATTTGGAAGTTGAATTGCTAAAGGAAAAGGATTCTAATCCTTGGAAGAGTTGGAGAATATTGAAGCCTATAAATAGAGAAGTTTTCTACACCTCTCTATATACACATCTCTACACACAACACTTTTCTTTTCTTATTCTTTGTGTGAACTCTTTAACATGAGTAGCTAATTTAATTATTGATTGAGGATGAATTCCTAGTTCTTAATTTATGTTTTGAGTTTTTGTTTTCAATTCTATCTTGAAGTTTTTCACATGATTATCGTTTGTTTTTACTAATAGGAATGATCTTAAAGACATTCATGATTGATTGATAGATTGTTTGGGTGGCCAACTAAATTGATTTGTTAATTTGATCTAAAGCTAGTGAAAGTTAGGGGATAAGTAATCGTTTCTTGACTCTTTACATAAGTAGCAAACACGAGACCTTGCGGAGGGATTCCGTGGAGCAATTGTGTGTAGAAACAACGCTAGAAAGTGAACCAAGCGAACCGAGTTTAACTACTAGTACTAAACCTAAATTCATAAATCTTAATGCATTCGGGAATTACATCTTGTAAGCGAACCTCAAGGTGGTTCTTTTGGATAGAATCGATAACTAAGCGGACTGTTACTCGGTGAAATAAGGGATTTTGGGGCTAGCTAAGCGGACCTGCTATCCTACGGTTGGTGATAATCTGTGACTAATAACAAGTAGAAAAGAACATAACTTTAATCATTGTTTTGCAACGAAGAAGGATTCCTTGATCTTGTCTCTCTTATTGCTTTCAACTTTCGATTTTAATTGCTTTGTTTATTTTCTTTTGCTTTTTACACCCCCTTTTGTGACAATTTTTACAACTAGAATCTCTTGCTCCTCGTGGGAACGAACTTGACTTCCATTATATTATTTTTAATTGAGTGGAAATATTGATTAATTTGATTGCACCTACGACACGCATCATATCGCAATATCTGAAAAAGTTCCGAAGGTATGTGTTTTAAACCAGTTACATGATCTTAAGACCATATGAGTCTGAAATATGCCATCAACTACTATATGAATCACGGATGCTATGGTGTATTTTGGAGAACCTTGTATATTTGTTACCTATTCATCTGTGTCTTCGCATTCACGGTGGAATTTGGCATATTTGTCACCCGAATATGGAATATTACTCTACTACTGCAGGTAAGTCAACAAAATTCGGGGAAACATATTCTGGATGTGACGTCAAAAGATCCACCTAGTCGTGCCAATCTGAGATCGCGACAACTAAAGCAGTTTCTCGGGTATCTGTTTTATTTTTACATGCATTTTAAATCTCAATTTGTTTTGAAGTTTTCGCTTGAAGATGTTCATATGCCATATATTTCCGCGAGGGTAGAAGGTGCAACCTTTTTGACGAAGCTGTCTAAGGCAAATGTCCTTGCTAGAGGTAGAGCTTTTCTATTAACAGAAAACAACAATTACATGGAAAGGATGGGTTGGAGGTTGATTGCCACAAAATCGATTGATGAAGTAATAAAACCAAATTTACGTCTACCCGTATGATTTTACGGTATGGAAACATTAGGGCAAACTCTTGGAAAAGCGATTCCTTGGCCAAAGTTTGGTGTTCAGTTTATCGAGCCTGCTAAGAAGGTTAGTTGCTTGGCTTGTTTGATTTGTAAGTTGAATATACATAAACCAGTCTATTAATTATATGAATCACCGATCCAAGTGTAAATTAGAGAACCTAGAAAAATAGAAACATGTGTAACTTTCAAAAGTAACTAATAACTCTTTTAATCTTATGCAGAACCCTACCAGTAATTCACAACCAACTACTTCTCTGCGGAAGTCTCCTTCACGTAGTAACCATTCTGATGGATCTAAGAAGCAGTCTCCTAATCTTATGCAGAACTCTACCAGTAATTCCCAACCAAATCCTTCAATATCTCTAGAGAAGTCGTGCACATCTATGGCAGAACCTCTAGCTAAGACATCTAATGGAGTATGTTTTTTTTTTTATTTTTTTTTCTTCGTAAATCTATATTGCTAATTCTAGCATCTTCTTTTTATATGATGTTCATATTCTGTATCTCCACAGAAAGCAAAATACGACTTTTGGAATGGATCTAGGGGAAACGTCGTTGCTAGAGGCAGTATTTTACCTACGCTGCCTAACCAAAAAATACATGGACAAGATCTTCCTAAAAACTGTTATGTTTTCAATATTCAGGAGGTTATAGTTCCATCGTTCGTGTTAACCGAACCAAGTGGTGAGTTTAAGTTATTAGGGGAAGCTAAATATGGTTTTGTGGCATGGCCGAAAGATAACTGTTCCATCTCTGATGACAAGGTTAGTTTCTTAGCTCTTTTGCTTTGTTAATCAAGTATATAAATAGTTTTACATAAATCGTGTATTCAGTTTGATTAAAGAATAAGTACGAGATAGAAATATATTAAAACCTAAATGGAACATGAATGCCAGTGTAAATTCGAAAATTGATATTTGGTTACGGATTTTATTATGGGCGTCAGCTGTGAAAAATGCCACGGCCTTCAGTGAAGTTGGATTTATTACGTTGTTGGAAAAATGACTTTTGTCTTGTTGAGAATTCACATGACAGATGAATTCTCCTTGGATTTATAATATATATATATATAATACATTTAATCTCTTGCTGCAGGAAACTCCACAGCATGGAAAACCTCATAAGCAACCAGAACCAGTTTTAGATTCTAGGGAAGAAATTGGACAGTGACCTAAGAACAACAAGCAGCCTTGAAGAAGATAAACTGAATGAGGAGCACCTAGCAGTCAATCCACATTCGAGGAGTCATGCAGCCTCTGACAAGCTTCCAAAGAAGATTAAAAAGGTGCAGAGAAAGTTATATGTACAAAGTGTATATCGGGCATACCAACTTCCGGATGGGAAACAACGGATGACAAGGTTTGCCGCGTCGAGAATGTCACAACCTCGATCAATTGCTTGAAGAGACACCACCATCAAAAAAGTTGAAGAAAAACCGATGATTTTTGGATAAATGCTCTTTAATATTTTCTTTTGCAAATTTGTTAGACCAAAGCTCAACATTTTTTTGTGTTATTAAAAATAATATGAATTTCAGATTTAACCACAATTTATATAAAGTATAAGAAAAATTGGATAGTGCCAGGTGGATGGTTTAGATGCGTCATATCTGAACGGCTTAGAGGCGTCACACGCGTAAACACACGCTTCGAGGTTAATTGGCGTGGCTAAACATAACATAAAGACACACTAAACAAATATAAATTGGCGTGGCTAAATATCACATAAAGCCACGCTATATGGCGTGTCTATAGGTTCTCCAATGAACGGCTCCCAACGTTACGTGTGGATGGTGAACGTTACATCAGAACGGTCAATATTGCATCATCTTAAATTAGATCCAACGATTCCTAATACGTCCACGTGGATAAAGGTAATTGGAAATGGGCATGGCTAAATATCACATTTAGCCACACTCTATGGGGCGTGTCTATAGGATATTCAATGAATGGCTCACAACGTTACATGTGGATGGTATTCAACGGTTCCTAATACACCACGTGGATGAAGGCAAGTGAAATTGGCGTGGCTAAAACATAACATATAACCACGTTAAACCTATATGGCGTGTCTATCGGATAACCAATGGCTACACCTAAAAGCACTTAGTGTGTCTATAGGGAACCAAAGAGCCACGCCATAAAGCAATTTATGTGTCTATAGTGAACCAAATAGCCACGCCAAAGAGAAATTTGGGTGTCTATAGTGAATCAAATAGCCACGCCAAAAAACAATTGGCGTGTCTAAAGTGAACCAAATAGCCACGCCAAAAAGCAATTTGTGTGTCTATAGTGAATCAAATAGCCACGCCAGAAGCAATTAGCGTGTCTATAGGGAACCAAAGAGCCACGCCATAAAGCAATTTGTGTGTCTATAGTGAACCAAATAGCCACGCCAAAAATAAATTTGGTTGTCTATAGTGAATCAAATAGCCACGCCAAAAAACAATTGACGTGTCTAAAGTGAACCAAATAGCCACGCCAAAAAGCAATTTGTGTGTCTATAGTGAATCAAATAGCCACGCCAGAAGCACTTAGGGTGTCTATATGGAACCAAAGAGCCACGCCAAAATAATAAATCGTGTGTCTATAGAGTACCAGTACTTAAGTTTTTGGGACACTATATAGCAACGCCTATATGTCTCTGGCGTGTCTATTTCATGGAGAAATAGACACGCAAGGCAAGCGTGGCTATAAGCTACCTAAAACCACGCCGTGTTACCTAAAACCACGCAAGCAGAAGTCACGCCAAGTCCAAACCAAATTGGCGTGTCAAAACCCCTATGGACACGCCAATTTGGCGTGGCAAAAAGGTTTGTTTGTACTAGTGTAAAGATTTCGCAAAGGTATTGATGTTGCGATATTCTGATCCTACATCTTGCCTCTTCTCATGTCTTCTCTGCGAAGGAGAGAATATCATGAGAATTAGTGCTTAAAAATGCCGCAGCCGTTCATTTTTCCATATTCTTCTTTATTGACATGATTTTGTACTTTTACGCAGAATTTATTACACGTATATCTTCTTCCATCCATTTCTTGACACTTCCTTTTCAACCACTATTTCTCAACCGTTCACGTCTACTCTTCGCATTAAATGTGCTTATCTTTTCGAGAATTCTTCTCTCTATATATATTCTTCTCATTCTTCTCTTCTTCTTTTTTACTTTCCTTCTTATCTTTCCTGCAACTTTTCTTCACCGTTTCTCCGTAAATTCCGCTCCTGTTGCTGTAAATTTTCTTGTTTTTACTTCTTTTGATCTTTAATTTCTTCTTCATTCTTATACTGAAAATGGCTCCAGCTGGTCGTAAATATGAAACTTCTCTTGAAGGAATTCAGAAAGATCTCGAAGGGAGAGGTTTTACATTAGCCACCATTCCCGATCAAGGAGCTAAATCCATTCTTTCTGCTAAACTGTTTTCTGATCATCATTATGATGATAAAGAAATCATAATTTCGCTTGGTCAGATTCTCGCTGGCCTTCCCATTCCTCTCTATGATCCTAATCTTCCTTTGTTTTACGAAATTCTTGCTCATGCGAACTTCTCGCGAGCCATCTACCAATTGAGTGGGGACTGCATTCGTTTAATCCTTGAATTCGCTAACCGTGGTGCTGGTAAAGGGTCTCTTTATCAAAAAGAAGCTAGAGATCCAAATTTTAAGGATTTGGAAATATTCGCTGAAAAGTATACAGTAGAAAGCTTCTTTGAAAATTATGAATTAATACCCATGAAGAAAGATAGTACTCGTTGGGGTGTCCGCTTGAAGAGAAAAGATAACATTGCTGATGATAAAGTACTTATGCAAGATATTGATTGGCATTCGGCAAGAATAATACTCCTCGTCACTCTAAAGATGACAGATGGTGTGTCTTTCCACTAGTTTTGAAGGGGCCTTATATTTCTGGTTCAAATGTGTTACCTGTGAATCTCGCTGCTTATCAACCTTGGGTATTTAATTGGCCCGAGAAAGAGAAAGAGGTATATTTCTTAAATTTTGCTCAGTGTATAGTCTTCATTTCTCTTTATACCTATTAATCTTGCGAAAATTTCAGATTAACAAGCTGAGAAGAAGTTACAAAAGGACTAAGAAGGCAATCACCCTAGCAGCGCTTCGTTCGATCATGGATGAAGTAAGAAATACTTTCTTTTATTATTTTTAACAATATTGTTGCCTCTGTTTCTTATCTTCATTCGTGTGTGAAGGTTGGTGTTATAGTTGTTGAAGAAGAAGAGTCCAGGGTTGCGAAGACCAAAGGAAAGGGTAAAAGTAATCTTCGCAAAGATAAGTCTGATGCTCCACCTTCAAAGAAGCGAAAAATTCACCCTCCCTCTCCTTCAAATCTTCAGTCTGGCGAAAGCTCTGATGATGATGATAATGATGATGTTGATACATCTTTCGCAAGGGAAGATTTTTCACCTGAATCTTCTATGGCACAACTGTCTAGCATCTTCTCTGACCCCATGCAAGGGATTGAGGATGATCATCTCACTAGCACATGCAAAGCTCTTGCAAATATATGTGATGCCCCTTTACTGGATGGTGATGATTCTCTTCATGGAGTCTCCAGATCAGTGACTCCTAGCTTTCTGAATTCACTTGGTATCTTGGTATGCCTTCGTTTCTCTATTTCTTCATAATTATGATTTAAAGTTATACTATATCTTGACAATTTCTTCATTTCCCTTCGCAGACTGGGAAAGCTTCTTTCGATGTTGCCTCAGATTTGGAAAAAAAACGTGGGATTCTTGAAAATAAGAATCTTCAACTTCGCAAGAGAAATGAAGAATTAGAAGCTAAAGTTGTTTCTCTTTGTGAAAAGAAAAAACAATTAGAAGCTGATTCTTCTACTCAAAAAAAAACAAAATATCTAGTCTTCAAGATGCCAATAAGCAACTTTATGGTATGAAATTCTTCTCTTTTCCTTTATTTTTGTAGTTGCAGGAAATCCTACACTACACCCCTCACAATAATCCACACAACTAAGACATTTGAAGATGAATAACAATGATTTTATTGATTACAAGCACCTAACCCGGTGCATACGCACCGGATGATTTGAGAGTGTCTAAATTGTAGAAAGACAAAAGTTTGATCGGTAGACATAGGATTATCATGGGACATCATGAAAAATGCATATAACTTCGAAGGTAGTAAGTACTATCCCAAAAAAGCATTGTTACGATCATGAGCAGAAAAAAAGACCTTATCTTTCTCCATTTTAGGAACTAATTCGGTTGCTCTGACTCTCATATCTCATGGTGTAATCGTGGTCTATATTCATTAAGTACTGACACCATCTTAGAATTGATCTCTTCACGAATCATATTGATGTAAAATCCAGTGTTGTATGATCTATCGTACACTCTTTACTAATAGATAACATTTCCATACCAAATTTATCACTAAACCACTCGCAGTCCACATCTGGTACGATTAGGTTCTCATCTTGTATTTTGATCCAAGTTTGGACTTCCATTTTGGTAGGTGCAGTTTCCGGAATATCTCCATTTCCAAGATCAAGCACATATATCACTGAATTATTTTTTTTTTCCTTTCCCTGCAGATGAAACTCTAGTCGCATATTTTCATCAAAGTTGAAGATTCAGAAATGGTCTCCACAAATTTTGATCTATTTATGGATGCGTCAACAGTCAAATCCCTGGTTCGGTGGTTCCTTTAAGAGTCACCAGTAACATCTGCCTAAAATCTCTACCGAACACTATTGTTTATCCTCCAAATATCCCTGTCTGATTGCTCATCAGATACATCAATATCCTATCCAACGCTTGAAATGCAGGCTTATGCACCAGCACCATCGTTGCTTCATCCAATATTATTAGGTCTTCCCTGGATATTAACGCCGTCAAATTTATTCCCTTTCGTATGTCAGACACTGAGTTTTCATCAAGCTATAAGGTTATTTTGAACATTGAATGCTTTGTTTTCCCTCTCAGCAATGAAAGTGATGCTATTCCAGACGATGCCACGGCTAAATCAATTTTGGATCTAGATCTTAAGCCAACTGCCAATGTTTTCAATATATATGTTTTTCTCGTCCCACCACTTCCGGAAATGAAAAACACTCATCCTTATTTTGGATGCAATCGGCTCCATTACAACCTCAAACACATTTCTTTGTCTGATATTTTGTCTTTTGTGCGCCGTAAGAAATCTGGTGTTGTAGTCCAGTTCTTTTTTTTTGTTTGTTGTTGAAGAGGGAATGTGAGGTTTGAGAATTCTTTAAGAGACCTATTGATTAGGTTCGTTGCTTTATCAACTTCAAATGAATAAAAACGTTTCTGAGTTGTTGATCATCGATCTAAAAATCTGCATTTTGTCTTCCTTTATTTTTTTCTATGATGCAGATTATCATCAGATATCAGGTAGTTTTGTCCAATGTCGATTGCAAAGTTCTGCTGGATTGGTTATTTCGCAAAATTGTAAAAATGTGATGAACAATTCTCTTAATAAGTTATCATCCAAAGTCCGTTACGTACCTACCTCTTTCATCCCTTTATGCCATTCTTTGTCTGCTTCCATTGTTCTGGGATCTTGGAAATTGTAAAAAGTTTGGTTTGTTGAGGGATGGTATTGGTAATGTGTGTAGTTATAATCCTACCAAAGGGTGTGATGATTTGATATCAAAATTTAGTTTAAATGGGTTCTGACGGTTGGAACAAAGAGGTTTAGGTTAGGTCTGTTGGGACACCTATCATTAATATAGTTGCTTTTGACAACATTCGGGTAGCGCCCAATATATACTCTCTATTTTGTTTACACAATGCAGCATCTCTGGCGACTCTTTAAGAAGATTTCCTTGAATGTTTACAAGATAAAATAGAAAAGGGCTAAAGAAATTACAATCACCACAAACTTTCTCTCTCCTAATGACTTGTCTAACACTCTGAAAAGAATCCCCCTTATAATAGACTTGCTCAACTCTGTATATAGGGTAGTACACAGTGGATGGACTAAGTCTGTCCTTTATTTTCGGGAATGACTTGCGAAATATCGCAAGTGTACAAGTATATAATCTCGCGACACTCCTAACTTCGCTAGAGCTTCACATCTTTCTCGTGTTTTGGTATCGTCATTCATTGCGTCATTTATATTACTCTTCTGCGACGCCTTCGCGGTGCTGTCGTTTACTAATCTCGCGAAATACTGATGTTGTGATATTCAGATCCTACATCTTGCCTCTTCTCATGTTTTCTCTGCGAAGGAGAGAATGTCATGAGAACCAATATTTTGAAATGCCGCAATCGTTTTTTTTCCATCAATTTTTTGCCGACAAGATTCCGTGAATTTAGGAATGACTGTTTACACGTATCTAAAATTTCCCTTTTTACCGGCACATTTACTGTTATCCGATTACTCTTTTCTCGTCTATTTAAAGGAGGATTCCTTGTAAATGCATTTCTTTTCTTTTACTTCATCTTCTTCATCGTCTGCAACTTTTTTCTGCTGCTTTTCTTCATCGTCTTCTTCATCATTTTCCTGTTACTATTCTTCTGCTACTGTTTCTATGGCATCAAGGTTTGTTAATTTTGCTGAATTTGATCATTTTGTGATTGATCTCTCTTATTGAAGTTGTTTTATTCTGATACTGTTCTTCTTTTAATGACTCCCCTGCCATTTTTGTTTTAGCAAGAACAAATCTAGCACCAAGTTCACCATTGTGAACCCTAATATCTCCATGGGTACGCAACCGAAATCCACTGCCTCTAAAAGAAAGCCTGCGAATAACAAGGTATTTAAGAAACATTTACTATTTTAATAACAATATTGTTGCCTCTGTTTCTTATTTATCTTGTAATTCGCAGGATGACAAAAATGTTGATAGGTCCCCCAAGAAGCCTCGCCATTCTAAACCTGTTGCACCTGCTGTTTCCTTTCCTATATTCAAACTTACAACTCCTACTGCGAAATCTTCGCAAGATAATCCTACTGCTTCTTCTTGCGAAGATACCGTCGATAATAACACTCCTATGCCTGAATTTCTCATAAATCAAATCCCTCATAATAGTCCCATTGCGAATGAGCCTTCTTCTTCCATTGTCAATGCCTCTACCATTTCTCCAGTCATTAATCTTCATGAGATTTCCTCTTCTCATGATATTCCTTTAACAAAAGATGACTCATCTCTTCCTTATTCTATCGTCGTTACTTCCTTTTCTGAGCAAATCCCTCTTACTAAAGAAAATTTGGAAGGAATAGATGTGGCCTTCAAAGTTCTATCAGATATTGTGAACGATGTCAAGAAGACTTCTGTCGATCCTATCAAATCTGATGTCTGCGAGATTTTGAGCAAACACCTTGGCCCTGATAGAATTTCGCAAACATCTTTGGAGCAAGAAATTAATATTTTGAAGAATGATCTCCAAGCTATGACTGCAAAGTGTAATATTCTCCAACTTGAGAATCAAAAACTTCAAAATGTTTCGCTAGATCGTGATAATCTTCGCAAGAAGAATGAAGAATTGAAAGGATCAACTTTAAACCAGAAGCGTTGTTCGCCCTTCAAGCGTTGACTGCAAATCCTATTTCTTTTCTTTTTTTTTATATTGAACCAAGAGCCGTTGTTCGCCCTTCAAGCTTTAAACCAGAAGCGAAAAATGGAGATATACCAGTTGGAATCTACTAAGAAGTTCAAGTTGATAGAGATGCTTGGATGGAGCAATATAACCAATTAGATAATCTTCATACATACTCTGTTGATCAAATAGATAATCTTTCAAAAGAAAATGCTGACTTAGTACAGGAACAAGGCTCATTAAGTAATGAATTATCTCGCCTCTCTTACTCTTTGACTAAAGTTAATCTGGAATTGGAAACTTTATCAGATGAGAATGGAATTCTTTCTCAAGAAAAGCGAACTCTGTTAAACAAGGTGGCGATTTACTCGCAATATGATCGATGTTTGTCAAAAATTATGTAAAGAACAAGAACAATCTCTTTGCTCATTGAGAAATCAACTTGAAGAAGTTATCCGAGAAGGATAAACTTATTCAGGGTAGAATAATCTTAAGTGTAAAGGCAAACCAATTCAAGGATCAATGTTCCAAATTAGAAAAGTCCAACTCTTCCCTTGCGAAAGAGAATGCCTTACTTGTTTCCAACGAAAAAAAGCTTGCGATCTCGTCTGAAAGGTTTAATTGGAGATAATTTTGACAATGCCATGGATCATTTGGAGAATAGTTGTTCGGCTTTAATCCAATATCTTATCTCGCAGAAGGAAGGTAGTCATAGAAATTGACTGCCTCATCTATTCTTCCTTTATCTAGCTTTCATATTTTTTGTTTGTATAATTCCTTTTGTTCTTTGTTTTTGCAGAGTCTGAGAAAAATCTTCACTCCTCCATTACCGCTTTGAAATCCGACTACTCAAAAATTCGCAAAGAAAACGGAATACTCTCTGCTTCCCTTGCTCGTTCTCGCGACAGAGTAGAAAGAAGATTTGACTATATGCGTGAATGTAAAGATATAGAGAGTAAAAATCAGCAGAAAGCACTCCTTCGTCAATTTCATCTTAAAGCCGAAGTTCTTGTGAATGATGTTTTACTATCTAAATCTCTTGATCTTGTATCTGTCGAACCTCTGGAAGTAAGCGATGATGAAGTTCCTAATCCTCCCGACAGCGATTATGATTATAATAGTGGCGAAGAATTCGCAAATGAAGAGACTATCTCTCCCAATAAAACTGTCAATGACGATGTCGCGAATGAAGATGTAGGTGAAGAAGGATCTGGTGGAAATATATTAACTAGCGAAAATATAGATAAAGTTATTGAAGAAAACCCAAGTATTTCCTTCGGTGAAAAAAACCGATATTTGAGAATTGACTTTCTCTTGTAATTTTTCTTCTTGTACTGTTATTTCTTTATGTATTTCAACCATCTTTTTGACGTGTTCATCTGCTTATTACTACTCTTTCTTTCAATGAGTATAATTTTTGGTATTCAATAATTGCTATTTTGTTTTCAATTATTTACATTGAAATTCATCATTGCGACAAGATCGCAGGACGTCTTTACATTTTCGTGTAATGACCCATTGATCTTGCCTTATCATTGTTCTTGTGTGGTCTTATTTTGCCTTCCTAGTTAAAGGTCTTATTTTTCCACCCCTCATTTTTGCGACAATATGACAGGCCTAAAAATTCTTGCGAACTTGAAGCCCCATGACATTGCCGTCGTGCGACAAAATCGCAGGACGTCTTTACACTTTCATGTAACGACCCATTGATCTTGTCTTATCATTTCTTTAGTATTATTGCCTCTGTAAGATGTTTTTGTTGCGACAATATGACAGGCCTAAATTTTCTTGCGAACGTAAATCCCCATGACATTGCCGTCTTGCGACGAAATCGCAGGACGTCTTTACACTTTCATGTAAAGACCCATTGATCTCGTCTTACCCTCGCGTTAGTATTATTCCCTCTGCAGGATCATCGCACAAATATGACAAGCCTAAATTTTCTTGCGAAAATAGAGCCTCATGATATTTGCGTCTTAAGACACTTATCAGCTCCCTAATGGAGGGTGTCGCCCTTATCATCTCCCTGGTTGCCCCTTCAAGGAGGCGTACATTGGCCATACAAGACTAGCTCCTCCCATCCGGTCTTAACAACAACCAGTTGTTTTCGCAGCCTCTTATCCCTTATACCTATAGGGTTTATGGTTACGAGGCGCACCCTAAGTGGAGTTTTCTTCGGGCCGAGTGCAGCATGTGCCAAGACTTGCCAAGAATGGCCGAGACACTTCAAATGCCCTAGGCACTCTTGGCTCAACCGTGTACCTCGGCGCCTTGGTCATACACTGACTCCTTGGAAGAGACCCTCGGTCGTCCAACCAGGGTATAACCTTATATATATATAGTTGGAAATCCAAGGTATCTCCCCCGGATGGGCTTTATTGACCCCAAATTTTCATGACTCAGGTTCCAGGGGCGGTGTAACCTTTTCCTGAGCCATGTCAAGAGATACCCCCTTATATGACGCACTTTAGGTCTTACATTTGCCTCTTACGAAATATCATTCGCGAACTAGGGTGTACGCCATAAAGGTTCGTCCCATTCACTCACTCATTCATTTCTGTCAATTCGTTCAATCATTCATTTTTGATTATCTCTTGTTATTTTATTGGTGAGATATTCGCACATTCTTTCTTTATTTTATGTAATTTCGCAATCACTCTGTCGCAGGAACATCTCTTATGAATTCATTTTATTTCATCCATTCAATATTTCGCAACTTATTCTTTCCCTTCTATCTTCTACGGGTAATATTTCTTGAGATACAATCTATTCCACGGTCTATCCAATCTTTGGCCCACATCTTTGCCCTCAGGATCCATTAATCTATATGCCCCTATTCCAACTATCTCCTTGATGATATAAGGTCCATCCCATTTTTTTGCCAACTTGCCACCACTTTCTCGATGATATATTGGTGTTTCTCGCAATACCATATCACCTGGTTGAAACTCGCGTGTTTTGACACGTTTGTTATATTCTCTGGCCAATCTTCGCTGATAATTCTCCATATGCTTTAGTGCTCTTTCTCTTTTTTCTTCTAATTCATAAAATTTAACCAAAATGTTACCAGCACTAAGATTTTTCTCCCAAGCTTCCCTCTTTGTTGTTGGAATAATAACTTATGTCGGATGTACAGCTTCAACTCCATAGGTTAGACAAAATGGTGACATCCCCGTAGCTTCTCGCCTTGTTGTATTGTAAGCCCATACTGCATTATGCACTTGTTCACACCATGCCTTATTATGCCCTTCTAATTTCTTCTTCAGTATATCAGCGATTGTTTTATTTGTTGCTTCCGCCTGTCCATTGGCCTACGGGTATAAAGGAGTTGATTTCCCACACTTTATTTGAAATGCATTAAGCGGTAATTCTATATTTTGTCCTCAAACTGTTTCCCATTGTCGATACCAACTGTCTTTGGAATTCCAAATCTGCATATTATGTTTTCGAATATGAAAGTAAAAATATCTTTATCGCGAATGTGTTGTACCGCTTTTACTTCTGCCCACTTTGTGAAATAATCTGTAGCGACAATCAGATATCTCCTTTGCCCTGTACCTGGTAAAAATGGTCCTACAATATCTAACCCCCACTTTCCAAAAGGCCATACACTTGTTGAAGAGGTTAATGGTGCTCCTGGTGCATGTATTTTCTTTCCGTGTCTTTGACAATCTTCGCAACGTCTTGATATTTGTTTCGCATCTTCATGCATATATGGCCAATAATAGCCTTTCATTTTCGCCTTATGTGCTAAAGACCTTCCGCGACTATGATTGCCAGCATCCCCACTGTGTAGCATTTTTAACACTTCTTCTCCTTCCTTTCGTGTTGAAAATCTAAGCGAGGGTCCATTAAAGGATCTTCGGTACAATACCCCGTCTCTTAATTCATAATTTGTTGCACGGCTTTTTAATTTGTGCATCTCTAATCTATTTCTTGGTGTTTCTCCTTTCATTAGATAAGCATGAAGTTCTGTCCTCCAATCCTCGCAATGGGGTCTTTGTGTTTCATCTTCTATGAGCATTACTTGGCCTTCTTCCTCTTCCTCTTTGTTGATTGATGGTGATAGAAGTGTCTCGTATTTTTATGCATCTCGCGAGATGGATCTGTCATCATACTTGATATAAAAGCAAAAGCATCTCATGCGAGTCTATTGTCTTTTCTTGATATGTGTCTCCACTTTATTTTTGGTATCTTTGACAATTCTTCAACAAGCTTTTTGTATTTTTTTCAAGGATGCTTCATTTGTAGTATACTCTTCTTTTATCGCGAATAGCTAATCGAGAATCACTTGGTAACTCTTACATTCTCCAACTTCATTTCTATTGCAAATCGCAAAGCATGTACTATAGCTTCATACTCTGTTTCATTGTTGGTAGATGCAAATTCCAATCTAAAAGAGAAAGCCATTTTATTGCCTTTTGGCGAAATTACAATGATCCCAATTCCGTTACCTTCTCCATTTGACGATCCATCTACCAATATTTCCCATCTGTTTGGCTCAGTTAATAAATCCCTTGGATTTCCATGTTCTTCTTTCTCGTATCCATCATTTCTTACACTGCTTCATCCTCTTCCAATGGAAATTCTGCTAAAAAGTATGCAACAACTTGTGATTTGGGTGAGGATAACACTTCATATTTGAGTTTGCAATGACTTACTTGAGCATTCCATCTTTCAACCCTTCCCGACCTTTTTGAATTTTTCATTCTCGACTCAATTGGTACTTTTGTCATTACCTTTACCGTGTGTGCTTCGAAGTAGATGCGAAGTTTAAACGTTGCGTAAACTAATGCCAAAATTAATTTTTCAATTTTTGAATAATTTTTTCTGCGGCATTGAATGTTTTCTTTGATGTAATAGATTGGTTTTTCCACACCTGCGTCCATTCGCAATAATACCGCACTTAGTGCATGCGAGGTTGTCGCGAGGTAAATTAGTAATTCTTCCCCGGCTCGCTTTTTGTAAGATTGATATATCCATTAGATGTTCTTTTATTCCTTGTAACGCCTTTTCACATTCATTTGTCCATCTAAATTTCGCTCCCTTTTTAAGTATGTTGAAAAAATGCTTGCACTTATCAGATGATCGCGAGATGAATCTTCCTAGCGAAGCTAATAGTCCATTTAACTTTTGCACATCTTTCCTTGTTCTGGTGTCGGCATATCGCGAATTGCTTGTACTTTCTCAGGATCAACTTGTATTCCTTCTTTTGACACAATGTATCCTAAAAAATTTCCAGATGCCACCCCAAAGGTACATTTTCTGGATTTACTTTGATGTTGAAATGTCTCATTTGTTCAAAAATTTCCTTCAAATCTCGTACATGATCTTTTGCTTCTTTGCTTTTTATTAACATGTCATCCACGTATACCTCTAGTGTTTTATGTATCCATTGTTCGAACACTTTCTCTACCATCCTTTGATACGTTGCACCGGCATTTCATGAGACCAAATGGCATTTTTGTGTGTAAAAGTATAATCCTCTTGGAGCGAAAAAGGCGTATGCTCTTGGTCTTCTTCAGCGAGAGGAATTTGATTGTATCCCTTATATCCATCAAGAGAGGATATCCTTTCATTTCCTGCTGCTGATTCAACCATCTGCGGAATATCTGGCAAGGGAAAACTATCTTTTGGACAAGCTTTGTTTAGATCGGTAAAATCTATGCAAATTCTTATTCCTTTTTTCTTCTTTGGAACTACGACCATATTTGCTATCCATTCGGGGTATTTTGCTTGTCTAATAATGCCGGCATCAAGCATCTTCTGTAACTCTTCTTCTATTTGAGGATGATATGTTGTTGCAATTTTTCTAATTCTCTGCTTGAATGGTCTTGCATTTTTATCAATCTCTAATTTATGACACGCTACAGATGGATCTATTCCAGGCATCTCATCCATATCCCATGCGAAAATATCTTTATAATCTCGCAACAAATCAATAGTCTTTCTTTCCTCATCCGCCTCCATTTTAGTCCCAATTTTTAATATCTTGGGTTCTTCTTCAGTTCCAATATTCACCTCCTTTGTTGGTTCTGCCGCAGTGTAGCTAGCCTTTGGTTCTCCCATGGGCGTTGGTCCTTTTACTTCCTTCGCGAGATCATTCTCTTCACCACATATTCCTTTTCCTTCTTCCGCTCTTATCATGTAAGTTCTAAATTCTTCTTCCTTTTTCGCTGCTTTTGCCATCTTCCTGCGATCTTTTCGCCTCTTCACCTGTTCTTCATAATGTTTTACTTCGATTTGATGATATATTCTTCCTTTATCGGTATCTCCTCTGATTTCGCCAATTCCACTCGGCATAGGAAATTTGACACATTGATGAAATGTTGATGCTACAACTTTTATTGCATGTATCCATGGTCTTCCCAACAGCATGTTATATGGTGATTCCATATCCACTACACATAGCGTCACATGTGTTTCAATTTCTCCCAACAAAATTCGTATTTTTATTTCCCCTTTAGGTTTTGTTATTGATTTTCCGAAACCATATATATGATATGTTGCGGAAGTCATTTCTTCATCCTTGTATCCCAATTTTTTATACGCATGATAAAACATTATATTCACTGAACTCCTTGTATCCACCAAAGTTTTATTTATTGCCCATTCTTCCACTGTTTTTGTTAATTTTCCTTCTTCTTTGCTTGCATTTATCGTAATCACTAGTGGAGATGTGTGATTTAAATTCTCTCCTGATATTTCCGTTGCTGTGAATATAATTCTCTGTTTTTCCCATTCTTTCAAGGGTAACACTTTCTCTGCTGTTATAATTTTCTTTCCTTCAAAATCTCTTTTATGTATTCTCCCTTTGATATTTTCATGAAATTCATTAACCATTGCTTTTGTAATCATATTACATTCCAATTCTTCATTACTCTCTTTGATTCTAGTTTTCTCCAATTTATCCATCATACTCTTGATTTTAACAATTTTAGTGACAATATCCAATCTCTTATCTTCAAACAGTCCCTGTTTCTAGCGCCAATATGTAGTTGCAGGAAATCCTACACTACACCCCTCACAATAATCCACACAACTAAGACATTTGAAGATGAATAACAATGATTTTATTGATTATTTCCTTGAATGTTTACAAGATAAAATAGAAAAGGGCTAAAGAAATTACAATCACCACAAATTTTCTCTCTCCTAATGACTTGTCTAACACTCTGAAAAGAATCCCCCTTACAATAGACTTGCTCAACTCTTTATATAGGGTAGTACACAGTGGATGATGACTAAGTCTGTCCTTTATTTTCGGGAATGACTTGCGAAATATCGCAAGTGTACAAGTATATAATCTCGCGACACTCCTAACTTCGCTAGATCTTCACATCTTTCTCGTGTTTTGACTGTCGTCATTCATTGCGTCATTTATATTACTCTTCTGCGACGCCTTCGCGGTGCTGTCGTTTACTAATCTCGCGAAATACTGATGTTGCGATATTCAGATCCTACAATTTTGTTTTCTCATTATCCTCCCTCATCTTAATTTATCATTTTCGCAGACATCTATGATCTTTCTGATGAAGCCATTCTCCTTCACACATTCCCCAATTCTATGGATAATAATACCCTTCTTGAACACCTTAATAATTCTTTGAATAGTTTTTCAAATGACAAGATTAAATCTCTTCCCATAAATGAACTCAGATCCAAATTTCTCCTCTTAGAAATTGACCATAGATCTAGCTTAGGCTTAGCCAACAAATTTAAGCATTTCTATCTTAATTCTAAAGAAGAAATTAATGCTTTAAGAGCCAAGATCAGTGATCTCATAGATGATAAAGATCGCATCTCTAGTCAAGGTGCTCAAGCGTTAGCGAAATTCCAAAAAACTCTTCTTGAGGTTCAAATTGAGCGAGATGATTCTAACCGCAAAAATGTTGTACTTAGAGAAAGAGAGAATCAAATTCGCTCCCTTCTTCTCATAAATAATGATGATGAATTCGCTTGGGCTGCGAAAGTTCTAGATGACGCCAGGAATAATTTAGGATGTAAATGTTAGTCTTCAAGCTGAGCACACGGCATTGGTTAGGGATATGATTTCTGACACAGAAGGTTTAATTATTCTTCTTTATTAGTTATTCGTCTTTCATAAATTATTATCAAGTTGCTGACTCATTGTTATATGTTCGCAGAAGTTAAAGAGAGATTTCGGAAAAGAGTTGAAGAACTTGAGTATGAAAAGGAGCAGCTCGCAAAAGATCTTTCTTCTCGCAGTGATAAATGTTCCAGACTGAAGAGTCAATTAAAGATTACTGTTGCGAACTTTAAGAATGACGCTATTCTTTTTCGCAATCAAACTATTAAGAAAGTCTGTGATGACAATAACATCCTTCATTCCAAATATCCTTGCCTCTCAGAAGAAATTCCAAAGAATGTAGCCCCTCTGGATATCTCTGACAGTGATGCTAGTGAAGAAGAAGAAGAATTTGATGAAGATGAAGAAGAAGAAGAATCAAACAAGAAATAGTTTTGTTTTCTTCTTTCTCTTTTTGTAAAATCTGTACATTCGTTCTTTAATCTCCTATCTTTGTAATCTCTTGTTGCGAATTTCTTCAATCTTCAAATGCAAGTTCTACCTTTTTTTGTTTCTTCCTGCACATATTAAAAGGCAATTCTTTTTTGCAATAGTGTTAATCAATATATGACTATTAATCTTTCATTTCATGCGTGCGTAAATCTATCATATGGAGACAAATAACATGTTCTTATCCTGTTCATTCCCATACTTGCCTATGTTATTTGTATCCAAATGAAAGATTAAGCAAGTTACTTTTGAATAGCAACATGTATCTATGCCTCAGTTTCGCAATTGTTTCTGCAGAATCTTCGCAATTAAGTATTTCTTGGTTTTTCCCAAGATTTCATTCTTTCTTGTTCCTTTATGTGGTCTTATTTTGCCTTCCTAGTTAAAGGTCTTATTTTGCCACCTCTTGTCATTGCGACAAAATCGCAGGACGTCTTTGCACTTTCATGCAGAAACCCATTGATCTTGTCTTAACTTTTTTCTTTTGGATTTTTTTGTTGCGACAATATGACATGCTTAAATATTCTTGCGAAAATAAAGCCCCATGACATTGCCGTCTTGCGACGAAATCGCAGGACGTCTTTACACTTTCATGTATTGACCCATTGATCTCGCCTTATCTTTCTCTTTTGTATTATTGCCTCTTCAGGATTGTCGCACAAATATGAAAAAGCCTAAATATTCTTGCGAAAATAAAGCCTCGTGACATTTGCGTCTTAAGACACTTATCAGCTCCCTAATGGAGAGTGCCGCCCTTATCTTCCCCATGGTTGCCCCTTCAAGGAGGCGTACCTCTACCATACAAGGTTGGCTCCTCCCATCCGGTCTTAACAACAACCAGTTGTTTTCGCAGCCTCTTATCCCTTTTGCCTATATGGCTTATGGTTACAAGACTGCACCCTAAGTGGGGTTTTCTTCGGGCCGAGTGCAGCTGTTGATGGGTGAAAACTACTCCTGCAGAATTTGGTAATTTGGGGTGTGGATGAGGAATGAATTTAAACCTTTAAACAAATGCACTGCGCGGTGAGTGCTTGTAGATTCGAGAGATCAATCTGTGCAAGTCCGGCCTAAACCAAGAAATGGCCGTTCTAGACTTGTTTCGGTCACAAAGTGAAGGAGATGGGGTTGATCTTAGGGAGGGAAGCGAAGAAGGTGTTGAGATTGTGAAGGTGTTGGCTTGCTTATGACTTGTAACATAAAGATGAGCAGGCTTGCGGTTGATGCAAGCAGGCTCTGGGTGTTTGAATACGATTTGTATTAACACTTGGTTTTTGTCTCGTCTGAACTTGTGTTGTTTCTGTCCCTTTTTTTGAAATAGGGCGGAGAACCTATTTATACAAGTCATTGAGCCTCATTCACGTTTCTCGTGGGAAGTGGAGGTAGTGGAATGATGGAGTAGTGGAGTTGTGTGTCGGTGATACACGACCAGTCTTGCCCACTTCTCCTGTTCATCTCTAACCGCCCATGACTTCCTAACACGTTCTTGTGATGGCGCGTTGCACGCCGCACGCTTTGTAAACCGCCAGACCAATACCCAAGATATGTATCCCCCGATTTGTGACATGATTGATAAACTGGAATGTGGATCGTGGATCCATGAAAGATAGCATGTAATCTGAATTGAATAAGCTGCGTTATTCGAGAAAGTCGATACTTGTGAAGTATCGTGTGTATTTCATGCAAAGTCTTTGCATTGTGGTGTGGTAAGGTGATGGGTAATGACGCCTTGCGGACCAATTGACTCCGACCGGGGTTGTATAACCAAGTTTGGTAAAGTTGGACGGATGAGATGAGCCTTGAGACACTCATCTGCGGCCAGTTAATGAATATTAGGGTTTTTGAAGAGGTGCGCAAGCATCACTCTCCGGCTTGGTCGAAACCAAGCATGGGAAGGATTTTGAGAGGACCGACCATACATGCGTGTTGACGGCATGATGGTGTAGGTGCTGTATTCCGTTCCCTCATGAAAGCGCGATCCGGGGCCGCTCAATTTGACCGTCAAAGAGGAGTGGTCGATATTGATTTTGTGATAGAAGTTTGATACCGCAAGAAGCCGCGCGCCACACTCTTTTCCGGCGCGTTTTCCAAGACGACCTAACTTGGTCGGTCTTGGCCGAAGGGTTTGACGTGAAGATGGTAGGCTGATGTTCACGCCTATACCCGACTATCCCATGAAAACGTGATCTAAGCCACTCGGTTCGTCCGGTGAAGTTGAGCGGTCGAGATCAATTTGCAATTTGGGAAGTGTAACCACGCATGTTTGGGCGGGCGTTTTGGATTAGCCGGGCATGATATGCCTTGGCCGATTACATGAGGGGGTAGATGGGCCCACGGTGGTCATCTTTGGTATGACCGGACCTGCTCGATTTGATCGTGACCCTCCATTCGTGCCGGAGAAGATGGACGCGCGTGATGGCTTGAACCCTAATTTTGGCTTTCAAAGCCGTGCGACCATGCTCTTTCAGGGGCGGACGAATGTGTTGTAACCAATCATGGTTGGTTTTGACCGATTGGTCAAGTGTGTGGCGGTCACATGGTGATTGTGTCGACATGCTCCGGGCCCTTTGAGTCTACATCTACACCCTCCATCTATACTGCGAAGATGGATGGTTGAGGCTTGTTTTGCGGCACATGTAATATGCCGCAAACCCTAATTTAGGGTTTTCCGTCCATAATGCTTGGTATGGACGGTTTCTTGGCAAGCAAAGGCCAATAGTCGACCATGCGGGGTCGGCCGTGTGTATTCCATACCGCTTGGGGGTGATGGAATTGACTGGGGTCATCCAATCATGCTTGTGGAGTTGGATGACTACGATCGAATCATATCCGGACTGATATGGTCGGTCTTGGGATGCTCAATCGGGCTAGTATAACACACCGAGAGGGGCTCAATCGGGCTAGTATAACACACCGAGAGGGCTCGGGCTAGTATAACACACCGAGAATCAACTTTGTACGGGTATTTCGTACATGGTTTCATTATAGTGCTTGGAGGTTCGTGTTACTACGCAAGAGTAACACTCGGTCGTCATGCCACACCGATAATGAGTACTTTGGAAATACAAGGCTGATATGAAATTCACGGGGAAGGGATTGTTGCTACATGCTCCAACCTGGAGGAATTTCATGTATTCACTGAATGGGATTGTTGCTACATGCTCCATTCTTGGTGAATTAAGTGAGGAGTATCCAACACTTTATAAATGGCTTTATCTTTTACAAGATGTCGGCGCATGAGTTTTACGGTTATTTACAAATTTAACCTTAAACGAAAATCCACCATCAACATTAAGTCCCCCTGCCTAGCACATAATGGTTACACTATTGTGTGGTAGGCATGAGATGGTGACATACGAAATGACCAAGCTAGAGTGAATACATATTTAGGATAGTTTCACATTGTCGGGTGTTTCCACGGAACTGGTTGGTCTTGATTAAGGATGCGGCAGACGGGACTTGATCCGGTGAGTCGCTTTGGTTCCTCTTGTACATGTATGAGCTCGGCTAGCTCCTTCGGGTATACTTCCTTAGTTATACACGGCTTTCCTCGGGTATATTTGATAAGCCTCGTTGATTGTTATCCCGAATTAGTAGCCTTCATAGGTGGTAAGTAGAGACTTCTCTTCCTTCGGGATTCATCGACTTGTGAGATTATAAAGAATCATCTCAACGTGGTCGTTTATTCTATATCCCATGTATCTCAAAGTCTTGCTACGATTTTTCGATTAACCGATCAATTGACTTGATTTTTTTTTTTTTTGTGCGTGTGCATGACCTCCTCTCCTTTGTAGTTTGCCATGGAAGCGGTGGACAATCATTCTCGTTGCTTCCCGGAAAGAAGTTTTGAAGTTGACAAGCCCGAGAGCCATGCACACGAAGAAGTAATGGCTAAGATCGATCTCCCACTTCGCGAAGTCGGCGCGCTATACGGGGGATGCCTATCTCACATCTTCGCATTGTCGAGGTCGTATTTGTGCACTTTCGGCTGCAATTGACATGGAGGAACGGTGGAGGCGAGGAAACGTTGCAGACGCTAGTAAGCGCAAGGCGGAGAGATTTGCGGCGCGATTGAAGAGGCGGAGAGCCGAGCATAAACGACCACCGAATGAAGACAAGTGTGATTACCCGATCCGGGACGGCGTGATAATCCTTGATTACGATACGAGACGAACCGAACATTCGAAGGCGGTTTGCGTGGCCCCGGTGTTGCTATGCCCTTTGATGCTCCTGCTTGAAGATGTTGGGATGGAGTGCGCTGCTGCTTTCTTTGCGGAGATGCCCGATGCGAGAAGTTGAGGGAGATACGGAGGAGGTGCATCGACGGGTGATGGAGAAGAAACCAACGGTGGTGTTGGCGAGGCCGGCTCTCTTGATGATTAAAACCTCTTTTATTTTGTTTTTCTTTCCAAGTATATTCTGCATGCTCGAACATCTTCCTTGTACTCAGTGGCGGCTGAGTTCAAGGTTTTTTTTTTTTTTTGAATAAAGCTTTCCTTTACAATCCTTTGCCAAGACTGCGACCGAACCTTCTCAGGCGCAAGGAGCGCCTTCACATGTAATCCTTAGTGATAAAAGAAGTAATACTATAATGGAATATCCACGGACCTGTGATGCAATATCTTCCTGGCTTTGCTGGGCAGATGGCTCAAATCATTTTCCGCACACGTTCTATTTCCTTCTTCCCGTGAGATGTTTGCTTAAGGTTTCTTTTCTTGCTCCAGTGGACTGATTTAAGCTGACTCAGGAATTTGTGTTTTTAGGAGTAAAGAGGTTCTCAGATGAAAATAATGCTTCAATTGAAAATTGAAAATTAGAAATTGAAACCCTAACTATGAATGCAAGTATTGCAATCATTTTACGGAGGAATTACAAATATGATATGGAATTGTAAAAGGAAATACGTTTGGAAAAAAAATACACGAGCGTTTTAAGGTGTACGGGATCTTTGTGAAGTGGTGGCAGACAAACATCTTAAGTTCGGTGGGGTTTGAGCCATCGTGAGTGAATTGTTATGCCCTCTAGCTTATCAGCGTTGATGAGCTTGCAGTAGCCGCCTAAGATAACATCTGCTACCAGGTATGGCTCATTTTCTCTTTCGGTGGGTGAGTCAGGTGGAGTGGTCATCTTCACCGCCACACTTCCAACATTGAACGTAGTCATCTTTGTCACCAGGTCTCCAATTCCAAACGGGTTTGGCCGTGTAGATACTTGGACTTTAGCTTTTTCGTCTTTGACCAAAACAGCTTCCACGCTCTTGATAAAACGTTTGAAAGGGCCGGCCTCCCATTCACATCTCTTAGCTGGGGTTGGTTTGTTGATTGGAGCCAGTCCCCAGGACTTGTCAGAATGAGAGGCGGTAGGTTGCGAAGAGAGTTGTGTGATGAGACTTACTTGAGATTGGAACCCTTCAATGTATTCCGGCAGGCTTTCTCCGGGAAATTGTGTCACGTTGGAAAGTTGTTGATGCGGCAGCAAACAGTCATCAGGGGGTCCAGAAGGCGTGTTGGAGATTCTTTCAGGTACTGACACCGGTAGAGGACAGACTTCCAGCATGGCTTTGTTGTCCTGCATCCAAGGGCGTCCCAGGATCATGTCGTAGTTGGGGTGATCTTTGACTATGTAGAACTTTGCTTGTGTCGAGGCATCACCCAATTTGACTTCCGAGATCAATATATCCGTATGCATCTCTGGGCTCTCCTGCTGAATCTTTAACCACAGTCGGGTGACGAGTAGCTTCCTGTTTCGAAATCTTTGCCGCTCTCAGGGTCTTGACAGTAATGATGTTAAATTCGGAAGCCGTATCAATCAACACACTATCGAATTCAACACTTCTCAAACGAGTGACGGTTAGGAGTCCCCAGTTTCCATTGCTCATGTCTTTCAGGAAAGACTGGGGTTCTCGGACTGCTACCGGATGTAAACGCCTTCCTGACACAATGTGGTT
Source organism: Papaver armeniacum (assembly GCA_023531295.1). Taxonomy (NCBI): domain Eukaryota; kingdom Viridiplantae; phylum Streptophyta; class Magnoliopsida; order Ranunculales; family Papaveraceae; genus Papaver; species Papaver armeniacum. The sequence continues at coordinate 737,853 of JAJJWW010009461.1, forward strand.
GAGGGCCGCAAATATGTCTTGACGATGTCCTTTGGAGAAGTACAAGATTTCACATATGTGCTCCATCATAGATTGCACGGTCTTGCGAACAGAATCCCTAGAAATCATGCAGTTCCTGATAGGTAGAGGGTCTCTGTGAACACCTTCGTTTCAAGTGGAGCTCTTGAGTCTCTACCTTTTCCCTGAATATTTGTTTCAACTGTTACAATCTTTGGTTGGATGATGGACGAACCTGTGGTAGCAACAATATCTGGGATCTTCCATTTCTTCCTCGGTCGGAGGACGTCTGATAGGGGGTAGCTTTACGGCGTCGTCTTGGACCCACGCTTCCAAGAGCTCTATCACTTCATTCATGGGAAAAGGAAAACCTGTGTCTTTAGTGTTTTGTGCAGGAGTTTTGTCTGTTCCTTTTCGAGACGAAGTCTTGTGTGCTGGGAATGTTCGCTTTGTTTGTGGCTCTGTCACTGAAGCTTTCCTTTTCTCTCCTCCGCCCACCACGCTTACAGAAGGACCGGTGTTGTATTGCTTGTTCGTGAGACGCCTGCTTCCTCGACTTTCACGGGAATCTTTACTCCGAACAACTCTGGTTCTTTCTAGCAGCGCCGGTGCGATTGTTCTTTGAGCGTTTTGCGGCTTCGTGGAGTTGAGAACGTTTGAAAGCCCAGATTCTCTAACGGGCGCGGTATATGGGTATCATCCCATTGATGCATGATTCCACCAATTGCCGTTCGGTGACATTTGGATCGTGACAATCCGGTGCTTGGGTCTGAATCTTTTAACGAAGTCGTTGGGATGCTCATTGTTCATTTGGAGAATTCTTCTGTGTCTGAAAACGTGATTTGTTCGGATACGAAGAAATACTTCTGTAGAAAGCACCGACCATCTCGCTCCAATTGGATATCTTTGTTAGGCGCAATGTTATTGTACAGTGTATGCCCTCCCGTAAGTGATTTTGAGAATTCTTTTAGGCGTAAAACATGATTGTATTCATGTTCCCCAAGGCTTCCAAGAATCGAGAAATGTGCTCACGAGCATTACCAGTTCCGTCGTAGAGGGAGAACTGGGGAGAGGTGTAACCTCTTGGAAGAGGGATTCGCTGCATATGTTGAGGGTATGGCGGTTGGTGTTGGTGCGCATCAGTCAGATTTCCTTTGCTTCGGCTCTGGAGGAGTCGTTCCAGATCCTCACGTGTGATGAAGTTGGGTGGCTGGTCCCTTTCTCTCGAGCATTCAGGAGCAGCACGAACTCCCTCACTCATGTGGGTCCGAGTGGAAACGCTTGCTCCGGGTGGATTGAAGGCATCTCTTGTTGTCTCCAAAGATCGACATGAATCTGCGGTAATCGTTCGATCAAGGTCTTGAGGAAAGTGAGTACCTATTTCGGGTTGCGGCCATATCTCTGTTTGAGTCTGGCAAGAACTTCTCATGTTTCTCCATCAAGTCTCGAAATGGTAATAGACGGTGGTCCTCCTCTTGCGCCTCCGGCTCCTCGTCCCGATGGGGGAGTGAAAGTTCTTTGCTCTGGTGATTCTTGGAGGCGTTACACTTGAGGAGATGCGGGATTTGCGGCTGCTCTGGCTCACAGTGATGGGAGGCGTTACACCTCTTTGGAATGTCTCTGCTCCGCTAGTGTTGGTGATAGAAGTGACGGCTCCACGAGATGTGTTGATCACGGTAGCTCCACCGACGGGTATTTCAACACCGGGATTGTTATCCACACGGCTCCATCGAATTGATTGCTGACCAGACCTTAATTCCACCATAATGAATTTTTGATTGAATTGATTCTAAGATCTACCCTTTTGAACTCGACGAAATTGAATTTCGGAGAAATTGACTTTACGGACCGAGAGATTAATCTCCCCTTTGTGGTCGCCAATTGTTGATGGGTGAAAACTACTCTGAGAATTTGGTAATTTGGGGTGTGGATGAGGAATGAATTTAAACCTTTAAACAAATGCACTTGCGCGGTGAGTGCTTGTAGATTCGAGAGATCAATCTGTGCAAGTCCGGCCTAAACCAAGAAATGGCCGTTCCAGGACTTGTTTCGGTCACAAAGTGAAGGAGATGGGGTTGATCTTAGGGAGGGAAGCGAAGAAGGTGTTGAGATTGTGAAGGTGTTGGCTTGCTTATGACTTGTATGAGAAAGATGAGCGGGCTTGCGGTTGATGCAAGCAGGCTCGGGGTGTTTGAATACGATTTGTATTAACACTTGGTTTTCTGTCTCTGCCCGAACTTGTGTTGTTCTGTCCCTTTTTTTTGAAATAGGGCGGAGAACCTATTTATACAAGTCATTGAGCCTCATTCACGTTTCTCGTGGGAAGTGGAGGTAGTGGAATGATGGAGTAGTGGAGTTGTGTGTCGGTGATACACGACCGGTCTTGCCCACTTCTCCTGTTCATCTCTAACCGCCCATGACTTCCTAACACGTTCTTGTGATGGCGCGTTGCACGCCGCACGCCGTAAACCGCTGAGACCAATACCCCGGTATGTATCCCCCGGTTTGTGACATGATTGATGTCTGGAATGTGGATCGTGGATCCATGAAAGATAGCATGTAATCTTTGAATTGAATAATCTGCGTTATTCGGAAAGTCGATACTTGTGAAGTATCGTGTGTATTTCATGCAGTCTTTGCATTGTGGTGTGGTAAGGTGATGGGTAATGACGCCATCGACCAATTGACTCGACCGGGGTTGTATAACCAAGCTGGTGAAGTTGGACGGATGAGATGAGCCTTGAGACACTCATCTGCGGACAGTTAATGAATATTAGGGTTTTTGAAGAGGTGCGCAAGCATCACTCTCCGGCTTGGTCGAAACCAAGCATGGGAAGGATTTTGGAGAGGACCGACCATACATGCGTGTTGACGGCATGATGGTGTAGGTGCTGTATTCCGTTCCCTCATGAAAGCGCGATCCGGGCCGCTCAATTTGACCGTCAAAGAGGAGTGGTCGAGATTGATTTTGCGATAGAAGTTTGATACCGCAAGAAGCCGCGCGCCATACTCTTTTCCGGCGCATTTTCCAAGACGACCTAACTTGGTCGGTCTTGGCCGACCGGTTTGACGTGAAGATGGTAGGCTGATGTTCACGCCTATACCGACTATCCCATGAAAACGTGATCTAAGCCACTCAATTCGTCCGGTGAAGTTGAGCGGTCGAGATCAATTTGCAATTTGGGAAGTGTAACCACGCATGTTTGGGCGGGCGTTTTGGATTAGCCGGGCATGATATGCCTTGGCCGATTACATGAGGGGGTAGATGGGCTCACGGTGGTCATCTTTGGTATGGCCCGGACTTGCTCGATTTGATCTGTGACCCTCCATTCGTGCTTTAGGAGAAGATGGACGCGCGTGATGGCTTGAACCCTAATTTTGGCTTTCAAAGCCGTGCGACCATGCTCTTTCGGGCGGACGAATGTGTTGTAACCAATCATGGTTGGTTTTGACCGATTGGTCAAGTGTGTAGGCGGTCACATGGTGATTGTGTCGACATGCTCGGGCCCTTTGAGTCTACATCTACACCCTCCATCTATACTGCGAAGATGGATGGTTGAGACTCATTTTGCGGCACATGTAATATGCCGCAAACCCTAATTTAGGGTTTTCCGTCCATAATGCTTGGTATGGACGGTTTCTTGGCAAGCAAAGGCCAATAGTCGACCATGCGGGGTCGGCCGTGTGTATTCCATACCGCTTGGGGGTGATGGAATTGACTGGGGTCATCCAATCATGCTTGTGGAGTTGGATGATCTGCGATCGAATCATATCCCGGACTGATATGGTCGGTCTGGGATGCTCAATCGGGCTAGTATAACACACCGAGAGGGGCTCAATCGGGCTAGTATAACACACAGAGAGGGCTCGGGCTAGTATAACACACCGAGAATCAACACATACGGGTATTTCGTACATGGTTTCATTATAGTGCTTGGAGGTTCGTGTTACTGCAGTAAGAGTAACACTCGGTCGTCATGCCACGCGATAATGAGTCTTGGAAATACAAGGCTGATATGAAATTCACGGGGAAGGGATTGTTGCTACATGCTCCAACCTGGAGGAATTTCATGTATTCACGAGAATGGGATTGTTGCTACATGCTCCATTCTTGGTGAATTAAGTGAGGGAGTATCCAACACTTTATAAATGGCTTTATCTTTTACAAGATGTCAGCGCATGAGTTTTCTGGTTATTTACAAATTTAACCTTAAACGAAAATCCACCATCAACAGCAGCATACGTCAATACTTGCCGAGAATGGCCGAGACGCTTCAAACGCCCCAGGCACTCTTGGCTCAACCGTGTACCTGGGCGCCTTGATCAGATGCCGCACTCCTTAGAAGAGACCCTCGGCCGTCCAACCTAAGTCATAAGCTCAGGTTGAAAATCCAAGGTACCTCTTCTGGATGAGCTTTATTGACCCCAAATCTCCATGACTCGGAGTTCCGGGGAGGTGTAACCTTTTCATTTGAGCCATGCAACAGTACCCCCTTCTATGACGCACTTTAGGTCTTACATTTGCCTCTTGCGAAATTTTGATTTCACGAACTAGGGTGTACGCCATAGTAGGTTCGCCCCTTTCTGATTGTTTTGTTTCTTTCTGCATATCAGCTCTTTTGTAATTTCACAATCTCATCTTTGTCATTCATAAAATATATTTTCTTCTTCTGCATATCAGCTCTTTTGTAATTTCGCAATCTCATTTTTGTCATTCATAATTTTTTTTTTTAACAAACCAGTCACACATCTTTCTTTCTTCTCCAAATCTTACTTTTGCAGTCATAAAATCAACAAATACATTCACTCTTTAAGTCTCTTACTTCTGCTACTTTCTGCCTCTGCATTTTTGAAATTTTCTGTTATTTTCTTATCCTTTGCGAAATCTATGTCGCTTCTTATCTTCAGCATGCATTGGTTTCGCATCGATTCTTCTTCTCTCTGTTCTATTGCATCTACCATCAATCTTTCACTTTTTTGTTTTTCTCTGATGTTATGTTTCCAATTCTTCTTCTTCGCGTCTCTTTCTTCGCAAGATTCTACATCAATTTCATAACACTTCTTTCCTTCAATCCAATCTCCTTTTACTATGCCAATACCACTGGGATAAGGGAACTTGATACATTGATGGAAAGTCGATGCTATACCTAGAATCCCATGTAACCAAGGTCATCCAATCAATGTGTTGTATGGTGATTCCACATCGACTACACAGAACAGAATTTCAGAAGGCAATCCTTTCAGTGGAATTCGCATATTGACTTCCCCTTTAGGTTTATTGGCAGTACCATTAAAACCATAGATCTTGTAAGTTGAAGGTATTAGATCTTCATCTTTTCCTCCCATAGTTTTATAAGTATGATAAAAAAGGATATCCACGGAACTTCCAGTATCGATTAAAATTCTGTTGATTGCCCATGAATTATCAGCTTCATCATCTTCATCATCACTAGGTTTTAGGTTAATCTCCAATCTTACCACTAATGGGTTATCGTGCATCTCGCCATCCTCAGGTACTTCTTCTGCGGTGAAGGAAATAGTATGCTTTTGCCATTCTTTCAGTGGCGATGCCTTCGCAATGTTCATTATTTCTCTATCATCAGCATCTCTTGCGAAGACTCTGCTGAGAGTGTTATCGTGAAAGTCTTCAATCGTTTTGTACGAATGTACAATAAAGTGACAAAAAAGATTCTTTGCCTTTGCTCCAACTTCTACTACAAATGTTTCTCCTCCTTTTGTTGTATTTACTCTGCGAATTTCTGGCGGTGGTGGTAATGGTTGAGACTGAGGTTGGTCTTTTAGAAAATTATTGAGTTTCCCTTGATCTATCATTCTGAGGATGATTCTCTTTATATTTCTGCAGTCATTTGTTGAATGTCCATGAAAATGATGATAAGAACAAAATTCATGACTTCTGTGGCTTGGAGGTGGTTCACTCCCCATGTTCCATGGTGCGGGTATGTTTTCCATCAAGATTATAGCTTCCCATATTTTCTCCACACTAGCATTCAAAGGTGGCATTTTGATTTCTTCCCATACTACCTTGTGACTTCCCTGTCCTCTATGATAGTTTTGTCTTTGACCTCCATAAAATTCTTGTGGCTGATCAAGTCTTTGAATTTTGTTATTTCCACCACGGTTATAGAAGTTCCTTTCTCTCTCGAATTCTTCTTGATCACGACTTCACATAGCTACTAGCTTATGCTGATTATCACTCATTATCTTCTCTTGTTGTACTTGCGAAGTGCTCGCCACTGTGCTTATCAGTTTGGGTAATAGGCTTGCATTCGTTGCTTTTGAACTTGCGTTCGCAAGTGGGTATGATTCCATGTCATTTTGTTTTTCCTCAAGAGCGATATACTCCTCTTGAAGTTCTCGCAACTCGGTCATTGTGATTGTATTATTGATTCTGAAAACTTGAATGTACAGCAGATTGATTGCAAACATAGCGTTAATGAATGATAGAATGAGATATCTCTCATCCACACGGCCAGCCATATCACTACACATTGTCTTCCACCTCATGGTTAGATGCTTCAAACTTTCGCCAACCCTTTGCTTTAACCCAAATACATCTTCAATGCCAGGTCGCGAGAAATTGTTACTTATATACGCTCCTAAAAATGTAGCCTGCAAATGGTTGAAAGATGTTATAGTATTCTTTGGCAAACCTTCAAACCATTTTAAGGCCTCTCATGTTAAACTTGATGCAAAATATTTACACAATACAACATCATGGTTTTCCCATTGTAGCATACATCTCACATCAGCTTTGATGTGTTGTACTGCACAAGTTGTTCTGTCAAAAATCTTTGGTTAACTTGGGTAGATTGCAGTTTGGGGGTATTCCTCCTAATTGTACTTCTTGTGTGAATGGAGTTTTCGCAGCTTCTTCTATGGCTTCGTCCAGTTGTCTCCTTCCTCCTTCTCTTTTATTATTTAATATTCCTCTCATTTCCGCTAGCTCTCTCAAAATTTGTTCATTTACACCAGAATTTGGATCCATTGGTCTTTTTAACTCCGCTTCTCTTCTTCTGCGTTCATATCTGTTTTGATTTTCCTGTTCATCATTTTCTTCTCGTCTTTATCTGCCATCTTCTCTTTCATTTCTTTCATGAATTCGCACACCATTATATTTCTCATTTTCTCTTCTTTGCCGCCTTTCAATTATCCTTTGTACTCTATCATATTCTTCATTGATATTACCATTATTGAGATTTTGTTCACGCCTTCTTTCTCGATTATCATGATTGTTCTGGCGAATTGCCTCTTGGAGCTCTTGTTCTTCCACTTATGCTCTCAGTCTTTCCCTTTCGCAAGCTAGACGTGCTTGTTCAGTGTAATGTATTTCAATTTCATCTTCAATTGTTTGTCGATTTCTTTGAACTTCTCTCCCGTGTAATATTCTCCTTCCTTCTTCCTGATTTTCTTCGCCATCCTGATTATTTCGTTCCTGACGTTGCCTATTTCCCTGATTTCCGCTGTTTTGACCATTTTGAAGAATTTCACCATGTTGAATATAACGATCTTCTATTATTTCTCTCCTTTCACGACGTTCTTCGTCTGGATTTTGTATTTCCTCTCGAGTATCTTCATTAGCATTTTCTATAGGCGAATTTCGTCTTATTTCTTCTCTATCTGATCTTGAACTTGATCTTGTAGTGCTTCTTGACCTTCTACTTTGTAATCTCATGTTTTCCATCCTCAACTCATGATTTTGGCTTGTCAGATTTTCACGTTCTTCTGCTTCTAATCGCCTTTCTTCATGTATTATTTGCCTCAATGCCTCTAACGCTGCAATCTCTTCATTTCCATGAATTATTCGTCCAATTACTTCTTTGTCTCTCTCCTCTCGTCCATTGCTTCTTAATTGCTGCTCTTCTCCCATTTCATCTACTGAATCTGATCGCCAAGTATGTACACTCACTCTGTCATAATCCACAGTTTTATTTTGTATTGGTGTACGTTGAATTGGCGGTTGAACTTGATTTTCTCCATTATTTCTTGTGTTCACTCTTGAAGATTCTTCCATTTCATCTCTCCCTTTTCCAGCAAGTCTCCTACTCCTTCTAATAGTTGTTGGTTGTTTTGATGTATTTCTTCTTCTAGCCATTTTTCAACCTTAATGAGTTGTTGAAAATTATATGAAATTCTTTATCTACTACTCCAAATTCTTTCAAATCACAATATCAATCTTCATCCCTGTTTCTAGCGCCATTATGTAGTTGCAGGAAATCCCACAATACATCCCTCACAAGAATTCATAATAATCAACCCATCTTTAAGATCAACAATCACACTTTTTATTAATTGAGTTAAGGAATTTTACAAATAGGAAATGAAATCAAGAATACAACTATCGTTCTAGACTTTCTCTCTCCTCAAAACTTTCTCTCCACCCTAAAAAGATCTCTCTCATCTTAGGCATGTTCGGCTCTTTATATAGGATATTACATAGTGGGTAACAGCTAAGCTGTCCTTTATTTTAGGATCTGACTTGCGATATTCTCGCAAGTATACAAGTGTTAGATTTCGCAACACTCCTAAATCTCGCTAGGTTTCCACATCTTTCTCGTGTTTAGGCTGTCATCATCTGTTGCGTTATTTCTGTAACCAGTCTGCGATATCTTCGCAGTGTGTTGTATAAAGATTTCGCAAAGGTATTGATGTTGCGATATTCTGATCCTACAAAGCTGGCGAAGTTGGACGGACGAGATGACTTGTGACCCACATCTGCGACCGTTGGATTAGGGTTTAGGAGGTGCGCAAGCACCCACTTCTAGCTCAATCGAATTCGAGCTTAGAGGGCGATTTTGGAGGGATCGATTGGTCCTGTATGGAGGTGGGCCACCGGTGTTCATGTCCGTGCTAGCTCATCTCGTAGGGGTGCGATCTAAACCACTTGATTCGTCCGTTAAAGAGGAGTGGTCGAGATTGGTTTGCAATTGGAAACCGCGCGACCATGCCTAGTTTGGGCGCATGAATCGAGGCGCTCGGCCATGGTCGGCCTTGGTCGATTGGTCACATATGTAGACGGGCCCACGGTGATTGTATTGACATGCTTGGGACCCTTTGAGTCTACATCTACATCCTCCATCTATGCCTGCGAAGATGGATGGTCGTGATTGATTTGTGACACATGTGATATGCCGCAAACCCTAATTAGGGTTTCATGTCCACGCTACTTTGGCTGGACGAATTGGAAAGCTACGCTCCTCTTTTGGGGAGGCCGACCATGTAGGTCCCACATTGGGTCGATGGTGATCACGCCAATACCTGTCTGGCGGTTATAGGCTTGATCTAAGCCATCCAAACATGCCGGTGAAGTTGGATGGTCGTGATCAATTTAAGACACTTAGTGGAATTTCCTGCAACCCTTTAAACCTCACGCCGGCCCAACTTCGAGCAACCGTACGTGATTCTGTGGCTAGGTCAGGGGAGGATCGATCATGCAGACGTGAAGGGGGTCCGTCAGTGTGCAGGACAACGCTTGTCCAACCGGCCATGGGGCGATCTATGCCGTCCAACTATGCCGGCGAAATTGGACGGACGCGATCTGTTTGAGACCGTCATTGGCAGTCTTATGCGTACATATTTTCCAAGATGCTCCACACCAGCCCAACCATCCTACTCTAGGCTGGTGTTAGGTGGTCGTTTGGGAGGCGTGGTATGCATTCGACCGACCAGGGCATAAACGGGCTCGCTGGTGGTCATTAAGGTGGTAACTTTGCTCTGCCGAGGATCGTCTAGGCTGGTTAAATCATGCGGCCAACTTGCGTGGTCGTGATTATTTCGAGGCTCGACATGGACAGTCCAGATGCTCGATCGGGCTAGTATAACACACCGAGAGATGTATGCTCAATCGGGCTAGTATAACACACCGAGAGATGTATGCTCAATCGGGCTAGTATAACACACCGACAGTTGTATCATGTACGGGTATTTCGTGCATGCCTCATTAGTGACACTTGGAGATTCGTGTTACTCTGCTGGGAGCAACACTCAGTCGTCATGCCACACCAATAATGAGAGTTCAGCGGGAACAACACAGGAAATATAAGGCTGGTCATGCATTAATTGATAATGCTATAAATTCATAGAGTATATGGGATTGTTGCTACATGCTCCATTTTAGGTGAATTAGTAAAGTGGAGAAGTATTCATCACTTATCAGTGGCTTTATCCTTTGCAGGATGTCAGCGTATAAATTTGGTTTTATAATTTTACCCCTGAACTAAAATCCACCATCTACATTAAGTCCCCTTCCTAGCACATGATGGTTACGCTATTGTGGGGTAGGCATGAGATGGTGACAAATGGGTACATTGAAATGACCAAGCTAAAGTGAATGCATATTTACCGCATAGATAGACATTGCCAAGGTGTTGTCCTGGTCAAACCTGATTAGGGTTTGGGAGAGAAATACGACTTGGTTGGCGTTGAGACCTTATTCATCGGACAAGCACTGCCGTAGCTGATTCAGTCTTCCCTTAGGGTTTTCTTCAACATGTATGTGGGGTTTAAAACCGCCATTCGTCGATAGGATTTACTTTCAGAAACTCTACCTCTTCAACATGTCGAACAGCAGCAGATCATCTTCTTCGTATCACCCAGGATCTTCTGCTAAACGTGCACGCCCATCTGAGGTTCAGGATGAACAGCTTTGCGATGACTCTCCTATTCGTACTCGCCGAGTTAAGAAGACTTTACCGGTTCGTTCTCCCCTTTTTTTACAGAGACACCCGTGTGTGACAGTGGTCGATAATGATGACTTAAACAGTCCTCTTCCTTCAAATTCAAACACACCTACTCCTGTGGATCTCGATGATGCCGATCTAGGTATCTCGTCTTATGAATATCCCAACGCATGTCTTCCATTCGATATTCACATGAAATTTCTATCTTCCAGCTATCGAACCATCGGCGGATTCTTGGTGCGGAAGGAGTTTGTGCCTTTATACACAAAAGTATGGAAGAGATATGGCCATATCACAACCAGGAATGTAGTTCAACACTGTGCATCTGCTTTGGTTACCACAGTAAACTGTCTTCTCCCTATGATTTTCGAGATGGAGGATATCTCTATCTGTAATGTTGCTGAATCAAAATTCGAAGAGTGGGAGAACATGGTGTCTACGTGTGAATCGATGGGATTCAATGTGGGTTAGCTACGGCAGCGTCTTGACATCATCAAGGTTGATCGAGCCGGCATCCTTGCGAACGTAGTTCCTGCTGTGAAGGCTATCTTGGAAGAAGAAAAGGCTCTGGCCGCTGAATCGGAAAAGGTGGAGCAGGCAGTATAGAACTTGAAGTATATGACAGAGAGATATCAAGATAGGTTGAAGATGATGCTCTCAAGGAACTATTATCTGCTAGATGGCCTCTTCTAAGACGCATTCAGCTGTATTCTCTTATTGTCAATGACGTTCATGTCAAGAAGACTTTGAATATCTTTGTGGAATAAATTGCGTTGGTTTTTTGATTGGTGAAATGGGTTTTTTCATTAATGCATTTCTGAATAAATTGATAATTCAAACGTGTAATAAAAATAAATGCATGTATTGTCGTGTCATGAGACAGAAGCGGACAATGATCAAGTATGATATGCCTTGAGCCATTTTTCGTTGATGACCGCTGCTAACTTGCCCCCGTCCACCTTGATGATCTTGTAGTAGCCGGTACTGTAAGCCTTAGTGATTGCATAAGGACCTTCCCATTTTGGTGAGAATTTTGGTGCAGACATGTCTTACTGGATGTGCTTGGCCGTCTTCAAGACCAAATCTCCCACTTTGAAAACACGTGGTTTCACAGTTTTGTTATATAACCCTGGAAATTCTATTCCTGTACACATGAGTGCATTCCTCTGCTTTGCTTCTTCTGAAATCGAGAGTGTCTAATTCAGTTACTCTGGAGTTAGATGCTTCAGCTTCGTTCCAGTGAACCCCGCTTGCTGCTGCAATCCTGGATGATGGGATTTTGATCTCTGCTGGGAGGATTGCATCCGCACCGAAAACAAGTGAGTATGGAGAAACTCCAACGGAGATTCTGGGTGATGTCCGGTATGCCTAGAGTGCCATCGGTAACTGGTCATGCCATTCTCTAGGATTGTCATGTACTGTTCGACTGAGAATCCGGATCAATGTCTTGTTGGTACTCTTAGCTTGTCCGTTTCCTTGGGGATAGTAGATAGTGGAGAAGACATGTTTAATTCCATATTCTTCAAGTAACTCTCGTACTTGTTTTTTGACGAAGGGAGTGCCGTTATCAGTGATAATATGCTTAGGCACACCAAAACGACAAATGATATACTCTTTAATGAAAGCCGCAATTGTTGCTCCTGTAGTTCCTCGCAGAGGAATGGCCTCCACCCATTTAGTGAAGTATTCTGTCGCGGTTATGATATACTCGTGTTGCTTTGATGACGGTGGATTGATTTTCCCAATAATGTCCAGTCCCCAACTGTAAAATGGTCACGGACTACTTATCGAGTGCAAAGGGGTGGAAGGCGCGTGAATAAGGTTCCCATGGACTTAACATCTGTGGCAGCTTTAAACAAAAGTGGATGCGTCATCCTCCATGGTTGGCCAATAATATTTCTCGTGTATCTGGAGAAACAGTTTCCTCTTCCCTTGATGTTCCCCTTCGTGCATTTCCTTCAGCATAAGCTCTTGCGATACAGGATCCCTTCGTGAAACACGAACCACTTGGCCTTTTGCTTCATCTTGACGGCATCCTTTTGGCTAGCAGGAGTTGCCCCGTCGTGGAGATAGCTAATGTACAGCTCTCTCCAGTCCCCAGCGTGGCTCACACTAAAATCCTCCAATTGATGTGGTGGCACTTGACAATTCGAGCAGGACTTCTGAAGCAGTCGGGATTGAGTCTCCATCTCTGGCCAGTAATAGCCCAGGCGTTGAAGTCGTCGATAAAGCGCTACCACCAGTGATTGTCCACAAATTTCGTTGTGAACGCGGTTAAGCTGCAGCTGTGCTTCATCATCCCCCAGGCATCTTGATAGGGAACCGTTCGGGTTTCGATGATATAACATACCATGAAGCATGAAGAAGTTTTGCAGGGTTTTGAGACTAACCTTTCCTTGGGAAAGTGAGCTGCTGAGCTCCTGAATGATCGGAGTTCTCCAGTCGCAAATCTCGGTGTCTTTGTATTGTGACAGCCATGTCGATTCTATGGTTCTCCTCTTTACTGTCAGGGTTTCTTCTAGTCCTTCGAACTTCAATTTAGATGCCAGCGTTGCTAGACAATCGGCGTGTTTGTTGTTGCTGCGACCAACATGGGTTATGGTTGCATCAGCAAAGTAGTTTAGTAATCTTTGTGCTTCTGATCGGTATGGAGCTAGCGTCACTTTCTTCAATGCATATACTTCATTTATCTGATTCACCAGTAGCTTGGAGTCACCTCTTATCTCCAGGCGCGTGACTCCTGCTTGCTTGGCTATTGATAGCCCTATGAGGAAAGCTTCATATTCTGTTGAATTGTTGGTACATTGGAAGTCCATCTTGAAGGAGTGTGAGAATACTTCCCCAGTTGGAGATACTAAGACTACGCCTGCCCCTCCAGTGTTACTACTAGGAGTGGCATAGCCATCAAAATACAACAACCACACTTCTTCCTCGACAACAGAGATGTCTGGAAATTCTCCAAGAAGATCCTCGCGTAGTCCCGTAGTGCCTTCCCCAGGGAATGCTGCTAGTAAGTCTGCGATTTATTTCCCCTTGATAGCTCTATGTGATGCACACGTTATGTATAACTCTGACATTTGGAGAAGCCACTTGGCCGCCCTTCCCATCAGGACCGGTTTTGAAAGTAGGAACTTCGCAGGGTCAGATTTAGATATGAGTACCACCTTGTTGGACAACATGTAATGTCTGAACTTCTGAATGGAATGTATTAGAGCTAAACATGCTTTCTCCGCTTTAGGATATCTGAGTTCAGCATCTCTTAATATTCAACTGAAGTAGTATATGGGACGTTCGATTCCCTCATCGTCTTCTTGAGCTAGCAAGGCCCCGACGGCGGTGTCACTGAAGGCGGTGTAGAGACAAAGCGGCTTCCCTTGGACGGGAGACTTCATGATAGCTGGAGACGACAGTATTCGTTGAATATTTCGGAATGCTTCTTGTTGAGTTGTGGTCTAAACGAAGCTTGCTCCCTTCTTCAGCAAGGGGGTGAATGAGGCAACAAGCTGGGCCAGGCCAGGTATAAACGTCGAATATAGTTCACCTTGCCCATGAAGCTTTGGAGTTCTTTCACAGTTCGTGGTGGTGCCATCGTGAGGATGGCTTGAGTCTTGGACGGGTCTACCTTGATCCCTTCTGCAGTCACTTGGAATCCTAGAAATTTGCCTGAAGAGACAACGAAAGCGCATTTCAGAAGATTCATCTTCAATTTGTATTCACGACACCTCTCGAACACTTTTCGTAAGACTCCTGTGTGGTCTGCTCGAGCTCTTGATTTGACCACAATATCATCTACGTAGTCTTCTACTTGTTTATGCATCATATCGTGGAAGATTGCCGTCATATCGCGTTGATATGTTGCACCGGCGTTCTTTAAACCGAATGGCATAACAGTATAGTAGAAATTTCCAAGAGGGGTTCGAAAGGCCGTCTTACTTGCATCGTGCTCATACATCCTTATCTGATTGTAGCCACTGTAACCATCCATGAAGGAGAACATGCCGTGTCCACTGGTGGCGTCCACTAACATGTCGATGTTGGGCAGAGGAAAGTCGTCCTTGGGGCATCACTTGTTCAAGTCTCTAAAATCCACGCAGCACCGAATCTGTCCGTTTTTCTTTTTTACCGGAACCACGTTGGCTAACCAGGTCGGATGATGAATAGGTTTGATGAAGCCGGCAGCTAGTAACTTCTGAATTTCGGTCTTGATTTGCTCTTACAGTTCGTGTCTGAATTGCCTCGGAGACTGTTTGATCGGCTTGGATCCAGGTACGACACATAGATGATGGGTGACAAATTTTTCATCTAGACCAGGCATTTCCTCATATGTCCTAGCAAATACATCTTGATACTCTTTGAGAAGTTGGACAAGATTCGCGCGTTCGTCCATGGACAAAGTCGAACTGATAGAGACAGGCCTGGGAGATTCTTCATTCCCGATGTTAACAATCTCGAGATCGTCAGTTGTGGAGTTGGTGTCATCTTGTAGCTTTCGCGGAGCGTCCAATACCTCCTCTTGTGGCTCGTCGTTCTTAAAGCACTCAACTGGGCGGAGAGACTGGGTACCAGTCTCCCCTGCTAATTGCTAACAGCAGCATCAGTATATCGTTTTCCCCTTCTGATCACGGCTTTCCTCGAAAGCTCGTTCCCTCTTGGTGTGGACGTGGGTTGCGGCTTCACCGGATAAAGAAGAGTGCCTGGTCAGCAAAGGTGCGTCGTGGTGGATAGCCCTAGATGCAAGTCGGTCCTCCTCCTGGATCGACTCCCACGTGGGTAGTGGGGTGCACATGACTTTGTCTGATCCTCCCCGCGGAGCTTCCCTTGGCTTGAACAGTTCCACCTCGCATATTGGTGCGTAAGGAGACAGTGATGCAGGAATACGGACGACTTCCTTATTCATCATAGTCTTCAGGCACTGATGATATGTTGAAGGGACGACCCAATTGTCATGAAGACACGGTCTCCCTAGTATCATATGATAGTCCGGATCCTTCTCTATGACTTCAAATTTCACTTTTGACTGAACGAGCCCTACTGATAAATTCAGATTGACGTACCCGTATGTGCTGGTCTGGTTTCCTCCAAAGTCTGTCATTATGGTAGGCTGTCGTATGATCTTGCATGGGCAAACCTTGGCTGTCCTGAGAGTCTTGAGAGTAATCACATTCGAAGATGCTCCTGTATCGATGAGCGCTCTCTTGAACTCTGAACCCTTGATGCGTGCGGTAACATGTAGGGCCCGGTTGTGACCTTCCTCCACCATCATGTCGTCCTCTGTAAATGTAACATTATTTACAGATGTTTCCGATGCGTTTAGGACTTCTGGACGTGAATGAGCCAGGTGTACGTCCAGGGATATCTGGTTAATTGCAGTAAACGTCTCCGCCCGCTGATTCTTCAAGAGGTGTGTGAGTTCACACAAACTCTCCACTAGAGATGCCGCTTACGATCCACCTGGTCTCCGGTTCGTAGTGAAGCTGTTGATTTGAGAGGGACCAGTCCCCGGTGTAGAAGTCTCCGAAACGCTCATCTCCGATGTGATCTTGACGAGGAGATCAAGTATTTCATTTATCGCTTCCTTGATTAGCTCCATGTTCTTCGTGTAAATCTCATGTACACGCGCTAGTTCACTCAACGTTGGGAGTCTCCTGATTATACCGTCAGGTACTCCGTTGGGAGGAGGGGTATCTCCATTGGAGGATTCACCAGGATTTGAGGCCGTTGAGGCGGTCCTAAGACCAACCATCTTGAAACCGATCAAATGGTATTGAAGAAATTGACATTACAACCGAGAGATTAACCTCCCGCTGTGGTCGCCAATTATTTATGGGTGAAAACTATTTATGCCGGTTTTGGTAATTTGGGGTGTGTGGATGAGAAATGAATCTAAACCCTAAACAAATGCACTTCACGGGAGTGCTTGTGATTCGAGAAATCAATCTGTACAACTCTGGCCTAAACCAAGAAATGGTCATTCCAGACTTGCTTCGGTCACAAAGTGAAGGAGATGGAGTTGATCTTAAGGAGGGAAGCGAAGAAGGTGTTGAGATTGTGAAGGTGTTGGCTGTGTATGAATTGTATCAGAAAGATGAACTGGCTTGCAGAATGTAAGCTATTAGTTCTGGTGTTTGGATACGATTTTATCAACACTTGGTTTTCTGTCTTGTCTTGTTTTTGGAAATAGGGAGGAGAACCTATTTATACAAGTCATTAAGCCTAACCCACGTCTCTCATGGGAAGTGGAGGAAGTGGAGTGATGGAGTAGTGGAGTTGTGTGTTAGTGTCACACGACCAGTCTTGCCCACTTCTCCCGTCATCACTAACCGTCCATGTCTTCCTGACACGTTCTTGTGATGGCGCGTTGTGCGCTGCACGCTGTAAACCGCCAGACCAATACCCCAGTAAGTATCCCCCAGTTTGTGACACGTTTGATGTCTCGAATGTGTGGATCGTGGGACCCACAGAAAGTAGCATGTGATGCTGGATTAAATAACTAAGTTATTTAGGAAGTCGATATTTATGAAATATCGTGTGTATTCTATGCATGTAACGCATCGAATATATTCAGCATGTGTGAAGCATCGCTGTTTTAAGGCTTAACGGCGTAAGTCACGAATTTAAGCGTCTTAAAATAGCATCACGTCCAGCCATCTTCGAGTGATCGTTTGGAGGCTATACATGCAAGCCCTGATTTGGCCGATCACCTCATGTAGAAGAGTGGTGGACGGTGATCGTGGTGATGCCTTGCTGGTCGCCTAACTCCTGACCAGGGATGCCTAACCAAGCTGGCGAAGTTGGACGGACGAGATGACTTGCGACCCACATCTGCGACCGTTGGATTAGGGTTTAGGAGGTGCGCAAGCACCCACTTCCAGCTCAATCGAATTCGTGCTTAGAGGGCGATTTTGGAGGGACCGATTGGTCCTGTGTGGAGGTGGGCCACCGGTGTTCATGTCCGTGCTAGCTCATCTTGTAGGGGTGAGACCTAAACCACTTGATTCGTCCGGCGAAGAGGAGTGGTCGAGATTGGTTTGCAATTGGAAACCGCGACCATGCCTAGTTTGGGCAGACGAATCGAGGCGCTCGGCCATGGCCGACCTTGGTCGATTGGTCACACATGTAGACGGGCCCACGGTGATTGTATTGACATGCTTGGGACCCTTTGAGTCTACATCTGCACCCTCCATCTATGCCTGCGAAGATGGATGGTCGTGATTGATTTGTGACACATGTGATATGCCGCAAACCCTAATTAGGGTTTCATGTCCACGCTACTTTGGCTGGACGAATTGGCAAGCTACGCTCCTCTTTTGGCCGACCATGTGGGACCCACATTGGGCTGGTGGTGATCACGCCAATACCTGTCTGGCGGTTATAGGCTTGATCTAAGCCATCCAAACATGCCGGTGAAGTTGGATGGTCGTGATCAATTTAAGACACTTAGTGGAATTTCCTGCGACCCTTTAAACCTCACGCCAGCCCAACTTCGGGAAACCGTACGTGATTCTGTGGCTAGGTCAGGGGAGGATCGATCATGCAGACGTGAAGGGGGTCCGTCGATGTGCAGGACAACGCTTGTCCAACCGGCCATGGGACGATCTATGCCGTCCAACTATGCCGGCGAAGTTGGACGAACGCGATCTGTTTGAGACCGTCATTGGCAGTCTTATGCGTACATGTTTTCCAAGCTTCTCTACACCAGCCCAACCATCCTACTCTAGGCTAGTGTTCGGTGGTCGTTTGGGAGGCGTGGTATGCATTCGACTGACCAGGGCATAAACGGGCCCGCTGGTGGTCATTAAGGTGGTAGCCTGCTCCTGCTGAGGATCGTCTAGGCTGGTTAAATCATACGGCCAACTTGCGTGGTCGTGATTATTTCTGAGACTGACATGGACAGTCCAGATGCTCGATCGGGCTAGTATAACACACCGAGAGATGTATGCTCAATCGGGCTAGTATAACACACCGAGAGATGTATGCTCAATCGGGCTAGTATAACACACCGACAGTTGTATCATGTACGGGTATTTCGTGCATGCCTCATTAGTGACACTTGGAGATTCGTGTTACTCTGCTGGGAGCAACACTCAGTCGTCATGCCGCACCAATAATGAGAGTTCAGCGGGAACATCACAGGAAATATAAGGCTGGTCATGCATTAATTGATAATGCTATAAATTCATAGGGTATATGGGATTGTTGCTACATGCTCCATTTTAGGTGAATTAGTAAAGTGGAGAAGTATTCATCACTTATAAGTGGCTTTATCCTTTCAGGATGTCAGTGTATAAATTTGGTTTTACAATTTTACCCCTGAACTAAAATCCACCATCTACAGTATGAAAACCTAATACGATGGAAGAAGGAACCAAAAAAGAGGACTGGCCAAATGGTGGAAGAGGGACCAACCAAATACGAGAAGATGGATCAACCAAATGGTGGAAGGAGGACCGACCAAGGTGGTGTGAGAGGAACCGACCAAGGTAGTGCAAGAGGGACCGACCAAGTGGTAGTAGGAGGACTGACCACTTGGTGGTGATGTGACCGGCCATGGTGGCTGGATGGTGCACGGATCAACATGCTAATAGCGGGACCATTTCTAATTATTTTTGTTTTGTTGGTCTTCCTAGGATATTTCGGTATATTTCAGAAGAGTTTGATCTAGACTCAAAGACCTAATTTTGATGGAAAGATCGAGTAGGATTTCTTGGTGTAAAGATCAAGATTTGAAAATATTAAACTAATATTTTCTTCGTCTTTTTTTATCTGGCCGCTTTGACTAAGTCAAAATATCAAAGAGACCGAAAAAAAAGTCATGACTGTCCTTATTAAATACTCCTACATTATTAGTAAAATTAAAACTAACATGTATAATATATATACAAAAACATATATCGAGCAATTTTATTATTTTTGGAAATTTGTAAAGGAAGATAAAAATAACTATCTTCCCACTAATTTTGGTTATATTATCAATCTTATTTTTGGTTAGATTATATCACGTAATATGCTCTTTTACTAGTAATCTTATAGCCGTAAATATTTTTATTCAAAAAGGAATGAAGATTAATATGAAAGATATTAACAGGGGGTTAGTCAAATGAGATTTCTATAGACTTTCATAGTTTTCTTATTTATGTGACTCCCGGAGATTTTCTGAAAATTTAGAGATTGCTAGTGATTCTCTGAGAGTCCTTTAGAGAGCCTTTGTGACTTGTAGAGACAAGAAAATGAGATTTGTAAAGAGTGTTTGTGATATTTATAGACAAAAAGATGTATCATATCTAATTAAAAATTCAAAACTTCTACAATTTGTTTTATTGTGCACGTTATAATATTAAAAAAAGTACCATGAATACCTAGTAAAATATGTGTTCATTGTAAAAATAAATCTCATTGCTGTAATATGCCTAAGTTTTCATTCTCTTTTATTCCACTCATCGCATAATTTTTTTGTTATGCTATCTCGCCACTGGTTAGGAAAGACAAGCGTGCTACTCTCAGGAAAAAAAAAAAAAAAAAAAAAACTTGGTATACACGAGGGAAAATAAGGAGACGGAAGAGAAGTCCAATGTATTCAGATGAGGTCGACTGGATTACTGGGCAAACGACCCTTTCCTTGGCCATCATCTCAAACAAAAAAAGAGAAGGAAAAAAAATTATTCCTACACTATCAAAAATAAATACTCTCCATGTCTCAAAGTCTTTCAAATATCACCTCTTGGGGAGAGATTTCTATCATGACTATTTCCCAGAAAAATTTCCCCAAATCTCTCAAAACAACAAATCAATGACTTTTAATTCCCCTTTGATTAATGGGGGTGTTGGGGTAACTCTTATGAAATCCTAATTTTGATAACATGGAGTTTCAGAGAATTTAGATGACTTAAAAAAAAAAAATCTCTAACCACTAACAAGAGACATTAGGAGACTCACCAAAAATATCTATGGACTAACAGTAAATTGGAAACTCTCCGGAAGTCATTTGAAATCTCATTTGACTATCTCCTTGTAAATAGATTTGTTTCTTTGTACATGGAGATACTATTTAAGATTTTGGATTGAGTTTATATTATAAATGTTTTTATAATTATAAAAATGAAAGGTATATTTGATAGTTTAATGAAAAATATGTCTACAAACACAACAGACACAACAGACGGATAAAAATGACATACCAAAAAAGAATAGGGAATAGATAAAAAAAAACAGAAAAATAACATTTTAATATATTAAATGATGTAAAGACCGATGCTAGCGGACCATTCATTCGGTGCATTCCTATGATCTTTAAGCAAGATTTGGTAGAATATGATAAAAATATCAAAAATAATTGATTACCTTAATAAAATATATAAGTTTATTTGCACATAGCATCGTGTTTCCAAACCAAAGTAGCTCTGAACCTATTTAGAAATTGGGCGAATGATTCGTGAATTTTTGCGCTCCGATCGGGACCGCACAATGCGGGCGTATTACTCCAACACCGAACCAGATACGTGTATTTTATGGGAATTCCGAATTATTCGCGATTTATTCGAATTCGCGGTTTATTCGTTTAATTCGGACGAACATCTGTCTGTCTATATCATTCTCTCTAGTTAACTGAGTCCATTTGATTCTCACTGATTCAGCCCGTTTACTTCTTTTCTTAAGAGTTTTCCAAAAACATTATTGAACATTCAACCTCTACATCCCTAAAGCACTCTCCAACCATTAGGTTGTTTGCCGGTTGGTGATAAATACTTATTATATTATCTATATATTACAAATTCGTTGTTTAAACCATATTTTTTTTACATTATGTAGCTTTAAAAATGTATTTTTATTGATTTTATATATGTCGAATTTTCAATACAGAATCAAAATCTTTAAAACGAATTATACACGTACGTATGTCGTTCCGAACTACTGCCTTATCAAGAACCATTGACCGGACTTTTGACCGAATTTAACTTTTATAAATCCGAATAATACACATATGTATCACGTTCAGTACTTTACCGTATTCTGAATTGCTAATTAGGGCTCTGAATTTCTTAACACAAAATTGGTTAAAAAGACCAAAATCAACAATTCCTGGGTGAAACAGACTTGTAAATTTTGATATTGTTTATATGGACATGAATCAAAAAGATACTGTTCAAATATCCATTTTGGATATTTCACCCAGAATTCTTTTTATTAATTAACTGGAACAGACCAATATGCCCCTATCTTCTTTAAATATTTGCGGAGACCTTAATACCAGATTGAATCGCATGATGCTTATGAGAATTCATCGAAGCGAATCAATCAGTGGAACTAATAGATGATATTGTTCAAATATCCGGAGAATGAAAATATACTTTTCTAATATCCTGGATCGGATATATCACCTAAGGTTTTATCTTTTAAATCTGATTCATTAATGCACAGTGACAGAGTTACGCCTTTCAATAGAAACGTGGACTGTTTATAGATTGAATGTACGTCGAGTATAGATACGTGGACTGTTTATAGAGTGAATGTATGTCGACACTCGAGTCGACAGGTAGCTTTCAATTAAAAATTGATTGGTTGACTAAAATAAGACTTCCTAGTTCCCCTTAGATTTTCTTTTCATTACTTATCCATCATCCCCCTCCGTATTTCTTTCTCGGAAGAGTTTGGAAATTTTTCAATTTAGGGCACCATTCACACAATCAGCTCAATCCATCAATACAAATTAATCAATTAATCTTCAAATTCGATTAATCTGTTTTTATTTATTTATTTTCGTAATTGGTGTTTCTCATTCTTAACCTAGATCGATTTTTTTTTTTAATTGTTTTGATAGTTCTTCATTTTTGTACTTGGTCGATCTGTTTTTATTTTTTTCTTTTCAGCTTGATCGATCTGTGATGATGAGTTGGTTTATTACAGGAGATTACTTGATTAATGATAGTGGTGGTGGTGGTGGTGGTGGTGAAGGGTTGTAGGTGATAAAACAAGATAAATTCAGATGATTCATCACGTTTAAGCCGTGATGAAATCGGTTTCATCATGTTAAAGCCAGGATGAAATTGGTTTCATCCCGTTTAGATTGGGATGGTGTTGGATTCATCCATATTTAAGCCAGGATGAAACTGGTTTCATCTTGTTTTAGATTGGGTTGATATTGTTTTCATCTATGTTTAATATAGGATGAAATTGATTTCATCTTGTTTTAGATTGGGATGAAATTGGTTTCATCCTGTTTATATTGGGTTGATGTTGGATTCATACATATTTAAGCCAGGATGAAACTGGTTTCATCTTGTTTTAGATTGGGTTGATATTGGTTTCATCTATGTTTAAAATAAGATGAAATTGATTTCATCTTGTTTTAGAGTGGGATGATATTGGTTTCATCCTGTTTTGGGTTGGGTTAAATGTTTCTAATTGAATTGTTTTGTTGTAGTTATTTAGAAGAAATGATGTGACTAGTGCTGGTTGTATTAATGTTCAAGGATGTAGTGAATTCTGCAAGTGCACAAGTGCATCCAATTTAGACTTTGATAAATTTGTAATCATATAAATTAGGGAAAATATTTTTGGATCTTAAAATAAAATTAAGTCTAAATATTGGTGGTGTTGGTTGATAAAATTAATGTCACCGGTGGTGATGTTATAAACTCCGATGAAGTTAGTCACGGTGGTGGTAACCATGACAGAAGATGGTGAAGGCGGTGGTGGTTGTAATCGGGTGGAGAGTTGGTGAAGGTGGTGTGATCTGAGAAAAGAGTTAATAAAGGTGGTAGCGATGGTGACCGAGCAAGAGTTGAAGTAGGTGGTAGTAGTGGTGGTGGTGACTGGTTAATTGATGATGGTGGTGTTGAGCGCGGTGGTGAATGAGTCTCTCGATGCCGTAGGACAAGAATGAGCAATGTTAGAGAAAGAATTT
The DNA here is from genome assembly GCA_023531295.1 of Papaver armeniacum. Taxonomy (NCBI): domain Eukaryota; kingdom Viridiplantae; phylum Streptophyta; class Magnoliopsida; order Ranunculales; family Papaveraceae; genus Papaver; species Papaver armeniacum. The sequence continues at coordinate 761,448 of JAJJWW010009461.1, forward strand.
TAAAATTGTTTCAAGGATATGATGGTCAGTATAAGAAAGAGCTGGATCTCGTCCATTGGACCCAGATCGAATCTTAGCTGTCCACCAGAACCTGGTTTTTCGTCCATTTGAAAAGGAAAAGATGCTTCAAGGGTACAATAGCTAATACACTATTTAATTTTTTCCCGTCCATTTTACCCAGGCGAAAAGTTTACTCGTCCATATCAACCAGAAAAACTACTTTACTAGTCAAATGACCCATTTTCTAATTTCTTAATGGGGAATCCCAAGAATAAATTTGAATTAACTACATTGTCTTTATCCTGCTTCATAAAAATTAAAAAATTTGTCTTCATCCCTCTTCATCTTCTTCTTTAAATGTGTATTTCAATCACCAACAAACCAAATTTTGCAGGGTGGAAGAGTCACACAGAGGCCTCATTATATCACCTAAAAGTCAACTATAATTCTCCCGTTATCGAGAGAGAGGTCTTGAATTCTGAGACATGGATTTGGTTATTTAAATCAAAAACTCCGAGTTTCGGAGATCTTTCCTATCTTTCCATCTGTTATTATCTTCCTCCTCTTTACTAGGATTGCTAGTTGGTCGAATTTCGATTGCTGTTGAAAAATCGTTAACAATTAACATGTCTTGACAGAGCAACAGAGAGCTTTGAAAGATGGGAGAGGTTAGGGCAGAACAATCGGGATAGCTTCATTGGTTGGTTAGCCTGTCTCTACAAACGGGAGAGTGATGAGGAGTATTCCCTTGCAATGTCAACGCTGTGAAACTATAAATTCTCGTAACGCTACAAGTCAAAACCAATCATGATTTAATTATAAGAGCAGAATAATAGTTGACTTTGAAGATGGAAAATGGGTATAGTCAAAAATTTTTGATAGATTTTGTCTTTCATTCATTGCAACCAAATTGAATGTGGGTGTTGCATAATTGGATGTTGCAACGGCACAGTGCTATTAATTTTGTCCATACCTGTCAACACGGTTTCATCCATAGTTGCGTAGAGAGAGATTAGCTAGGATTTCACTTTCATATAGAGATGGCCAGGTCCCATGCATACATTGTCATGATTACTGCTGAGAAGAAAAACAAGATTCAGAATGTGATAAATTTTGGCCTTTGGCGGTTGAGAACAGCCTGACTTTATTATTTCTTCCGGAAAACAAGACCTGTAAACGGTGCCCTCTACTGTATCCGATAAAGATTACCGGATATCAACGACCTAAACATTCTATTCCATCTCTCACTCGACGATGAGAGTTGCGTTAATTTTCTTTTCTATTGGTCGGTCAACCAAATTTTCGTTTCCTACCGACTAAAAAACAAGTTAGGCCCCTTATATTTTTTGATCTTTAATTTTTAATAAAATTATATACAATTTTGTGCTGCAAATTGAACGATAATGTACACCCTCCTTTTGTGTTGGTCGGTCAACGAAACCCTTGATCCTGATTGGTTGGAATTTTATTAATATTCTTACACCACATTTACATCATTTTAATAAAATCCAAACCGTCAGATTTGGAACAAGGAATTAATAAAATTAGATTTTAAAAACCTGACATTTTTAGGGGTGACCCCAAAAGAATTAGGGGCGACACTAAAAGACAAAAAAGGTCACCCAAACGTAAATCTAAGCTACCCCTTATCTTCGATTTTTCAAAATGGCCAATATGCCGTTATATAATCGGGAGCCTACACCATAATCGGTAGGTTAAAGGTGAATCGGTAGGTTAAATTGAAACTATACCTACCGATTATTGTGTAGATACTTCGGCTAATAATCCCTTTTATAATCGGTAGCTTATCCGACTTGTAAGACTACCGATTATAAGGAGCCCCATATTCAACCTTGGCCAAATTCCATAGGTTTTGAGGGGTGCAGAGCCAGCAATAACCACTTGGTTCGTGTTTTGGATGCAGCGTTAATCGGGAGTTAAATATATTACCAAACCATCCGATTATGGGTTGCCCCAAAATGAGTTTTTTTAAAAATCCTTCATGTAAGGGAATTTGAAATATACCCTAATCGGTAGAGTTAACAACTTAACAACCTACCGATTATAAGGAGCCCCAGATCGAACCCTTGCCAAATTCCATTGGTTTTAAAGTGTACAGAGCCGGGCATAACCATGTGGTTCGTGATTTGGATGTAGCCATAATCGTAGGCCAAATAGGTTCCACAACCTACCGATTATAGGTTTCCCCAAAATGAGTTTTTTCTAAAATCCTTCATGTGATGAATTTTGAAATCTACCATAATCGGTAGTCTATCCAACTTAATAACCTACCGATTGTAAGGAGCCCCGGATCGAACCCTTGCCAAATTCCATAGGTTTTGAGTGTACAGAGCCAGGCATAACCATGTGGTTTGTGATTTGGATGTAGCCATAATCGGACGTCAAGTAGGTTACATAACCTACCGATTATAGGTTGCCCCAAAATGAGTTTTTTCTAAAATCCTTCATGTGATGAATTTTGAAATCTACCATAATCGGTAGTCTATCCAACTTAACAACCTACCGATTGTAAGGAGCCCCAGATCGAACCCCTGCCAAATTCCATAGGTTTTGAGTGTACAGAGCCAAGCATAACCATGTGGTTCGTGATTTGGATGTAGCCATAATCGGACGTCAAGTAGGTTACATAACCTACCGATTATAGGTTGCCCCAAAATGAGTTTTTCTAAAATCCTTCATGTGATGAATTTTGAAATCTACCATAATCGGTAGTCTATCCAACTTAACAACCTACCGATTATAAGGAGCCCCAGATCGAACCCCTGCCAAATTCCATAGGTTTTGAGTGTACAGAGCCAGGCATAACCATGTGGTTCGTGATTTGGATGTAGCCATAATCGGATGTCAAGTAGGTTACATAACCTACCGATTATAGGTTGCCCCAAAATGAGTTTTTCTAAAATCCTTCATGTGATGAATTTTGAAATCTACCATAATCGGTAGTCTATCCAACTTAACAACCTACCGATTGTAAGGAGCCCCAGATCGAACCCCTGCCAAATTCCATAGGTTTTGAGTGTACAGAGCCAGGCATAACCATATGGTTCATGATTTGGATGTAGCCATAATCGGACGTCAAGTAGGTTACATAACCTACCGATTATAGGTTGCCCCAAATTCAAATTTTGAAAGCTACCATAATCGGTAGATATTCTAACTAAAATACCTACCAATTATTGGTTTCACCACATTCAACCTTCGTCAAATTAGCCTGTCATTTTAAACCAAATTTCAGAAATAGCCGTTGGAGTTTTTGTGAAAAAGAAAAAGAGTCGTTGGAACCTAAACCTATATAAAGAAACTCATATCTATCACCCCAATTGCACCAAACTCTTTCCTCTCTTCAGTTCTAATTTTAAAAACCAAAAACATGGATATTGCTTTTGCCGAAGAAGAAGATTGTGTTATTTATAGAGCGTGGGTTGTGGTAACTGCTCATGATCGTGTTCACAAGCTCCACAAAAGGGAATCCGAAGAGCAGTTATGGAACCGTATTCTAATGGTATTTGAGGCGTTAGATGGTAATCGAATTCGAAGATCATCCAATGACATTAAGATGAGAAAGAAGGCGGTCGACAAGGAGATTGACAAACTTGAAGATGAAGAACGATTTGTTAGGGACGCTTTTTCTTGGTGGACGTATGAAAAACGAGTAAGTATCTTTATAACTCCGACTCACATTAACATAAGTTAGTACTAACTTGTTACTCATTCGTAATTTCAGAGAAATCTTGCTGATCGTCGGTATATGGACCTCTACGGGAAACAATTTGAACATGAAGGATGTTACAATATCAAGAGGGACAATTTTTGTGGTGTTTGGACGTTATGATCTTTTTTAATACTTTTATGGTCAATTAGGAGTATGGATTTAAGTGCTTTTGACAAAATTGTAAGGTTAAGGTCGTTTGAACTTTATGTAATGGATGTAATCGGGGGATTATTAATATAAAAACTTTCCGATTATAAAGAAACGGAAGCGTATTTTGTTAAACAAACTACCGATTATTATATTCGGTTATCTTATGTGTCAACTTTGTTTCCGATTATGGTGTTATTTGGTTCCAGGAAACATAAGTTCTTTCACACAGAATAATCGGATATTAACAAAAACTAAACCTCCCTATTCATTTTATTCGGAAGTCAAGGTGAACATTTACCTTCCGATTATAGTGTTGTTTGGTTCCAGAAACCATAGTTGTTTTTTGGTAGAATAATCGGAAATTAACAAAACCTAAAACTACCGATTAATAATATGCGGAAGTCAAGGTGCACAATTACCTTCCGATTATGGTGTTGTTTGCTTCCAGAAAACAAAGTTTTTTTTACATAGAATAGTCGGAAGGAACATAAAAAATAAACCTACCGATTATTATTATTCGAAAGTGAAGGTGCACAATTCCCTTCCGATTGTGGTGTTGTTTGGATACAGAAGACAAGTTTTCTTTACACATGATAATCGGAAGGTAAAGTATATTAGCAATCTTCGGATTCTGACAAAATATTTTTCAAAATCCCCAGAATCGGTAGGTTAATAACGTATAATATTACCGATTCTGACTAAAAAATGCAACATCCCCAGAATCGGTAAGTTCATATATAAACTTATCTTCCGATTGTGTTCCAAAATTCAACACTTTCATGTCTCTTCATGTGATTCGCTTGCGAGTCATCGTTAAATGCATAAACATAGCAACATAACCATTCATAATCCATAAACATAACGTAACAACTAATAATCCGACACAAACTTTGAAAACTACATAATCCGACATAAACAAAGTTAAATCCGACATAAACAAAGTTATCCATAAAGTTAACAAAACACCGAGAGTTTAGTTTTTCCTATTTGCTTTGACTTTGCGAGCTTTACTACCTCTACGACTTGGACCAACATCATCATTGGTTTCATCAACTTGAGTGCTCGATGACGCCCGAGTTCTTTTGTTTACCTTGGTTGTAGGTTTCTTTTGCAATTTTTCCCCGAACTGAGATGCATACTCCTCATTGTCAACGTTATCAATCAACTGTTGGTGCTTTTTTATCTTCTCAATTGACACAGGCTCTCCGGACATTATGCAATCAGTGCACCATTTGGACAAACGCTTGAACCTGCTCATCTGTTTTAAAACATAGCATAACATCAAGCGGTTATTACTCTATTTTGACCCATAATATTAAACTAAATTAATAAAACAATACGTACCAATCTATCAAAACCCGCAGGTTTCTCTTTGAGGATACTCTTGTACGAATCGGGCTTTGCTTTAAGATCACGGATTACACGAAGATGAGAAACATTCCGGTACCAATCCATATAGTTGGGAGCATTTTCAAAACCTTGGTTGGCTGCCCTTCCTTGGTTGATCAAGTAATGCGCCCTTCTATCCCAATGGAATTTACAGGATGGTGAACCCTTGTGAACCACCGTGATAGAATCTTTATCAGACTTGCAGTGCTCCAGCTCCAAAGTGAAATTGTCATGGATTTGGTCCTTTGGTATACCTTGTACAAAACCGTGTTGTCACATCACCCTTGAGGCATTGTACATCACATATCTTGTGGGGTGCCACAACGGTCCAAAATAAAGTGCCAAATCGGACCGACCCGCGATATGTCCATCATCTCGGTCTTCCTTGTATGGATCAAAGCATACGTCTTGGGCATTAAGTGAGTCCAAAATCTCCCTCAAACGAATCAATTGCTGCTCCTTCGTCCTAGAATGGTTGTCATCGAAGACGTACTTTGTTCCTCTAGGGTCACCTTTCGCCCACGCCGGCTTTTCAATGGCCAATCCCAAGATAGGCAAGTGGTCGTAGATCCATGTCTATATTGTCATTTTTGCAAGTATTAGGAAATTGATTCTTCAATGGTAGAAAAATAAAAAAAATAACCAAGTATGTAGAGTTAATAAACAATACCGGTAGTAGACTCACGTTCCCGGCCACTTGGCTAATTCCAAGCCTCGACGCCTTTCTCAACTCTTCCATCAACCACGCATGGCATGCCGTGCCCCAAGAGTACTCATGCACTTTATCGAGAGGATCCAGAAGTTGTAAAAGGTTGGCGTCGACCCGATTGCCACTGGTATTGGGGAAAATGACACATCCCAATACACATAGGAGATATGCGGTGGCCGCGTGGTTGACTTGCTCGTCCGTTAAAGTTCCTTTATCTTCTTTATCCTTGGTGCCCTTGAACATATCCAACAAAGTACCCATGTTGAACTGTCTAGTTCTATACTTCATGCATCTTTTGAACTCAGTTGTTGATGTTTCTTCATCCCAACCCAAACACTTTTTAGTTAGAGCATAAAGTTTGGTCCATTACAACTACTTTGTGAACTCAGGCCTAACACCTTTTCCATGGACAGGGAGTCTAACAATCTGCACAACATCATCTGGGGTAATCGTCATCTCCCCAAACGGCATATGGAAGGTGTCGGTCTCAGGATAAAGTCTCTCCACAAATGCCGATATAGCCACCCGGTCATGTTCCAACATAGAGTTCTCCGCAGCATCAGCCAACCCAGAATTTTCAATAATTCTCTTGAACCTTTCACATTCATCCTTCAAAGGCCAATCCAGCATTTTAGTTGGTGCGGCGGTCGGTTTGAGTATACAAACCGCATCGAAATGATACTATTAAACACATGACAAGTTAAAAAAAAAATTAGAATAACTAAAACTATAACCCTTAAAACTATTACGAAGAAAAAGATAATAGGTAAATAAAATGGAAACGATGATTACCTAGGTTTCATATATTTCTCTGGCCCAGGAGTCTTTGTATCCAAATAACAATTGTCCTCCATCCTCCAGCAGCCAAAGGATTACGCCTTCTGGAATATCCCTCACCTTCAGTTTTTGTGGGACAAGGTGTTTCGCTTTCTTTCGAGAAGGATTTTTCTTTTCGGCTTCTCCTTCTTCTTGCGCACCACTACCTTGTCCTACTTCTGGTACTCTATCTTCGGGTGCTTCTAATTGAATTTCTGGTTGTGATTGTGGAGCACTTGGTTGAACACCTTCTTGAACTGGTTGTGATTGAGAGGCACTTGGTTGAACACCTTCTTGAACTGGTTTTGATTGAGAGGCACTTGGTTGAACACCTTCTTGAATCGTATCTGATTGAGGGGCACTTGGTTGAACACCTTCTTGACTTGCTTGTTGAGTTCCATCTTTAGCACTTGAAGCGGCTTTAGCAGTCCTAGCTCTCCTTGCACTAGCTGTCAGGTTCTGACGCCTTTCCTTCCTTGTACTAGCTGAGACAATTGCATCTTTAATTTTTTTACCTCGCCTATCCCTAAACAACAAAAGAAAGTACAACAGGTTAGTAAATTATATAATCGGAAGTTAATGTAAAACCAACGTTCCCGAATATACATATTCGGTTGGTTGATTTAACCAATTTCCTCCGATTACTCTCAATCGTAAATATCAGTTCACCTAAAGCTACCGAATACGTATAATCGGAAACAAAAGAAATTTTTTGGTGTTCGAATATGTTTATCTACACACAATAATCGGAAGCCAAATTTCAACATAACCCTCTGAATACCAATAATCGAAAGGAATAAAAAATCCACCCTTCCGAATGCATCACAATCGGAAGCCTCACAAAACTAATTTCTACCGAATATGCATCACTTTGTGTCCGGAAATTACTCAAGTGGTTGACCTAAACAATCGGAAGGAAATTACAAAATATAGCACCCGATTATTGTGTCTCTAATACTTGTTCTTCACTAGTATATTCGGAAGGCAAAAACACAATTAGCTTCCGATTATGATCGATTTAGGCCTCAGTAATGAAAAACGTTCTATAATCGGTAAGCAACCTAAATATTTACCACCCGAATATGACAAATGTTCTTGTGAAATGAAGAATTCGACCACAATTGGAAGTTTAAAACAATACCTAACCTACCGAATCTGGGTAATAACCGAAAACCCTAAAAAAAAAAAAAACATGGATTCGTCGAATTGAAGCAATATAAACCTAATTAATGGTAGAATCTTACCTAATCGGCGCCATTTCAAGTTGCCTGAGAGTTTGGCTATCAGTGTACGCCTACATTAGGGACTTCATCTTCTTCGTGTTCTTCGGGTTCGTGAGTTAAAACCTCTTTATTACGGGCATGCAATCCAATATTCGGATCCTCACCGCGCACTACGTTTTTGGTTCGAGCTTTCTTACGTTCCTTTTCTTTCATCTTTATAGAGAATAATCGACGATGAACGATGTATAACGAGAAGAGGGGGAGAGTTTTCCTCTCTGCAATCGGAAGGAAGGAGGAGAAGAGGAGTTGAAGTGGAAGTTGAAAACAAAATGAAATAGAATGAATTTAGGTTGACTTTGGTTTTATCTGTCAAACGGTTATTAATCGGTATGTAATACCACCTAATTATCTACCGATTGTTTAGTAGACCAAAATCGGTAGAAGGGTTTACTTATAACCTTTTGATTATTGGATGCCCCAAATTGAGCCTTGGCCAAATTCCATAGGTTTTGAGGGGTGCAGAGCCGACCATAACCACTTGGCTTGAGCTGTGGATGTAGCCATAATCGGAAGATAAATTGATTACCCAACCTCCCGATTATAGGTTGCCCCAAAATGAGTTTTTTCTAAAATCCTTCATTGTAGGAAATTTGAAATCTACCATAATCGGTAGGAATTGTTACTTTTACCATCCCGATTATGGGAAGCCCTAAATCGTTAGCTTAGACATTTTTTTATTCGTCCAATTATATAGGAGCCTCAAATTTCACCATTACAAAATTCAAAAGATTTCTTATTTCTATACTTTAACAATCGGTGGTCTCGTGAGGTTGTTTTTCCTACCGATTGTTATAGAAGCCAGATGCGCGTCAGGCACAAAATCGATATTAATCGGACCCATAATATCGTTACTAAACTTCCGATTGCTTTATAATAATCGGGCACAAAATAGCTTTCGATTATGTAAGGGCATTAACGTATTCTCCGCGTTTGTGGACATCCCTTAACGGTGTATATGGGTTGGGAATAAAAAAGTCGCCCCTAATTCTTTTGGGGTCGCCCCTAAAAATGCCAGGTTTAAAAGACACGATCGCCATAAATTTGTTTTCTTACGGTTTATTGATGTTTTATACGGAAATTTTCAACAATCATATACAAAATAATTCTTAAATATTTTGTAAGACTAAAAATAAATTTTTTTCTTTTTTTGCCATTCTCTGTCCGGTATACTTTCCTTAACAAATTTAGGAATTCCTAGAAAAATTGTTCAAATCCAGTATTTGACTCTTGTTTTCCATCTATATATCTATTATATTTATAGATCATGTTAGATTCAATTCCAGAAACAAATCTAGGACTACTAAACTGTGGTAGATACTTACCATCCTTATTAGATATGGATTCCTATTTTAACAGTTTTGATGATGATGCCAAATTTAGAGATCGAAATATAAATCACTTGAGCAAATGTCAAATGTTAGAGTTTTATTATGCGTAGCTTCTCTCATGCATATTAATTTTGTTGGTTTTTTCTCTTCTTGCGGTCTGGGGTTTTGTTGTCTAATCCCTATCTATTGCATGTTTTAGGTATTTTTTTGTGTTAGAGCATAGCTCGGTTGAACCCACCAAGCGTTGGTATGTCAAGTTTGGTTGTCATATTTTAGTGAACCAAAACTCATTTAAAGAGTCGGTTGATTATGTACTAGAGTCAACTTCGTATAGGTTAGCTTGAAAGTATTAGGATATGAGACATTACAAGTATTACGTGAAGACTTGAAGAATGAGAAGAAGTAAGGAGCTACATGATCGATGTCGTAGGCGTCAAAAATAATTACACTTTCTTACTACTCAAAATATATAATGAAGCAAGGGCAAGAAAGGATCGTTCCCACATAGAGGATTTGGGTTGTCAATATGTTTTGGTTTCCTAAAGGTAACAAGGGGGGTTTTCTGATTTTTATAAACTAAGTTATACTAAAAACAAATAAAGTAAAGCAAACACGCAAATCAAGATATAAAAATATTGGTTAAGGATATTGTTTTCATTCACTAACATGTTCTTGTCTTAATAACTAGAATTGATATTTAATCTCTCATTATCAAAGGCCCTAGGATACCTTGATCGCAAGAATATCCCGCTAATTTCCTCTTGTCATCAACAAACACGTTAAAAGATGCGAATATAAATTCTATCTAAGAGAACAACCTAACGTGTAAAAGCACTAATCAAGTTTAATTCCCTAGATGCATTAAGTTCTATGAAATCAGGCCAATCAAGCAATCGAACGTGTAAAAGAACTAATCCGATTTAACAAAGGTCATAAATCACTTGCGATTACTAGGATGCATCACTACAAGCAATATCCACAATTATGCTACTTACATTCAAGGTAAACCACTTTTGCGTATAATAAACCCAAAACTAGCAATAGATGTGAATGCAGGTTCAACCAATTGGCCACTCAACTAAACAAGCAATCAAATCATACATGGCGATAAATATAGTGAATCATGATCGATAATTATGAGACAAAACTAATTTATTGAACAAGAAACATGCTTTGTGAAATCAAATTAATCCATAACCAATAATAAGATTAACTCATGTTCATGGAGTTCATAACAAGAATAAAGAGAAGTTTCATGTTTCTAAACCCTAGAACCGAAGTAGAAGAAAAGATCCCCTATGTAGAGAGCCTCCTCTCTTTTTATATATTTATCCTGCCGATTTCTAAATTTAGGTCGCATCAAACCCACGTCAAATACAGCTTAAAACTCTTCTCAAACCTTGTCCAGAATATGTTAGGCCCACATCCCAGTTTAACACTTGTCCTGTCAGTTACAGAGAACTGAAAGCATATCTCCAGATTCATTCACTTTCCTCCAACTTGTATTTCCAGCCTTCTTCCCTGCTTAGCCTCAGCACCATTTGCTTGCACCATGGCTTGACTGCAACAACTGAGACTTCAACAGCTCCATAATATCGCCTGCAATCTCCCATTTATCTTCTCTCCCAATTCCATCTCTGTTGTAGCTGCAATTCCGGACATGAACTGATTTGCAAACCCATTCATTCTCGCACCAGGACCTTGTTCATGTGATCATAACTCAAACCACAAACTCAGCATCACAACATTGGAAATCTCCATTTCTGATTTCTTTTTGAACTCGACTCAGCAAACATCCCATTAAATCGACAACAATGAACTTGTAGTTCCCTGTAAATTCCGACCACCAACACCTTCTTAACTCAACTGTACACTCCATAAATATACCACCAGCTTCTTTGTAAGTCACCAGCCATCAACCAACTCCTCCACTACATATACCTTCTCAACATCAAACCTTCACCTGCAACGCCAACTTCAACCTCTCAAATTAATCACTTGCTCAAGCCACTGCCATACTAACTCAGCTTGAGCTTCAATTCTCCACCAGAGCCTTCACTGCAATATCAAAATCACTACAAACCGCCACCGCAACCAACTACATAATTCCATTATGTTCAGCTCCTGTAGTTTGTACCTGTCCTAACATGCATCTAACTCATGCCATTGCACCACCAGATTCACCCAAGGAAATCACCAGCTCTTAGCTAACTCAGCCATACCTCCTTCATTCAGCATCTCACATCAACAGCAGCAGCTCAGCTCCCTTGTTCACCAGAGTATCAGAACTCGGCCATAAATCCATCTGCAGGTTCTGTTCTAATTCAGTCACCACCAACCGTGCCTGTAGTTGTAGCTTCCTTCAAGAACTCAGACAACACCAATTCTGTACACAATCATCCCCTTGATCGGTTCCATTTTCATTCCTGCGACACAACCCACCAGCACCAGTTGCGTTGTAACTGCTCATACATTCAGCTTCATTGTCTTGACTTCTCCAGGCCAGCACCATGTGTGCTTTCTTATCTTCCTTGTTCTGGTAGCAGCTGAACAACAATTACAGCACCACAATCAACATCAACAACATTTGATCTCTCTCATCTTCCTCACCTGAATCATCTCAGCCATCAAACACTACAGACCCATCTCAAATAGAACCATAATGATCTCAACAGCTCATGAATCATCTTCCAACTTCACCCCTCTGACAGCAACATCCTATGCAGCTTGAATTCACCTGCTATATGATAAATTCACACAAACCCATCTTTCTTCTTCCTTCACAGCTTCAAATTAACAGCAAATTCATCTCCTAACACCTCAATCATCAAACCCATCTCTGTATTCTTTAAAACCCTAACTTCTCTGAGACTCAAATTCTTTCGTACAAATCATCAATTTCTTCATCAAATCCTTGACAGCAGCGACCACCAGTAACAATTCCTTCTCGTCACGATTTCAAATCTCTGCTCTCTGCTCTAAAAAATAGATGGACTGTAATGGTGAAGACTTAAATTCGATCTGGTCTAGGGGCATGTAATGAACAAAATTACTATAGACGCCCAACAATTTGATAAGGGACACCTAAGCAATCTTTTCAACTGTCAGTTCTGAGAGACTGACAGTTCAGCTCAGTTAACAAATTCCGCACCTTTGATACGCTTCAAATGCTCGCAACTTCTTCATACGATGTCAGAATGATCTCATTCTTTCGCCACTGACTTGGTCTTTTCGTTGCCTTCAAGATGATGATAAGAAATCCTGGATTTGAGCTAGTTCACTTCCTTTTTTTCTCCAATGACTCCAAAACACCTATAAAACTCAAAAGCAATCATAAGATACATAATTTACAAGAAAATTCGTAGAGAAAGCATAAACAATAGATATAAATCAAGGTGTTTACACCTATCACTACAACGACGGCATCATCCTTCCACTTGAGGTTAGTAATATTTGACTTGAACTGTTTCATTCCCTAACGTATCTTTCAAGTCGTGCATATTGAAAACATAACTTCCAAGCTATGAATGATTATACTCTATTTAGACGTAGTATTAAGGAAAACAATACGAAGTATAACGCTTATCTTTTGAACTTCGTATATAAGACATCGACATAATCGTTTGAATGCTATTGTGATTATGTATGGGTATGAGGTGAAGATTTCATCCTAGGAAACAATGTTTTACATTCGTTTAAAGGAAGTACATTCATAAACTTGTTTTGTGAATCGAAAGGGAAATCGCTAGGCTTATTGATATTGTTATTCATTGCATATTTTTTTGAACTACCAATATGTGTGATTAGTATAACCGCTCATGACTTGCTTATGTTCTTGGTAAAACTATTCATAAGGCCTGACTTTTGTATTGGTATGACTTTTATTAGTGAAACTGATCTTAAGTAATCACATGAGATGGTATGATCAATTTGTTGTTATTGGTATGACCAACACTAGTCATTGGGGAACCGATCCTATGAAGAGGTGTAACCGATCACAAAAGGGGAATCGATCCTTGTAAGAGGTGCGGAAAGTTTCTAGTTATTGGGAACCGATCCTATGAACATGTGCAACACGTTTTCAGATATTGGGAACCGATCCTATGGACATGTGCACCAAATACAAGTTAGATACCATATATATGTGGGAACCGATCCTAGTACCTAGTCAACCGAATTTTGGAAAGCTAGTGTGACTAATTCCAGTACCCATATGGAGGTAGAACCGAAACTTATTTGGTAGAACCGTGAAACCCATGTTTGGTGATTTGATAGGATAATCAATCACATAGTTCTTGGAAGTCAGATGAAAAAATTCTAAACTTGTTTGAAAGTGTGGCAAATCGGTTCCAAGATTGTAAGTATGAAAAAGGACTTAAAAAGTAAAGATGTCGACATACTTTGAATACGTGCAGTAACGCTTACCTTTTATTGTTTAAAGATATTCCTTAATAGCTAAAGGAGAATCCCGGATCGAAATAAATTGAGAATCTTTTAATTAAGGTTTTTAGTTTTATATGCATTTATTTTCCAGCAAATAAAATGCATATCTTTAGAAAATAAAAATTGGTAATGTGCATTTACTAATTGGAGATTTTCTAATGAGATTTTCGGTCAATATTTGGACAAAGCATTTCCAGGAATTATGGAAACCGAATTTGGTAATATATTGCATATCTTAAGAATATTTTCCGTTTCGGAAATTCCTTGGTGTCCAAACTTCCTTGGTCTATAAATATGAAGTTTGCATTTCAAGAAAACTAATCCTCAGAGCCATCAAAACTACCTAGTTATGTTGTTACTAGTGGAGCCGCCTATTCGGAGAGGAAAGTAACCTAATTAGGCGAAATCTCTTACGACCGCTCGGTTTAAAGACTTCTTTGGGATTGAGAAGCTCTATTAGAACCGTTGGTTGGAAACTAGATAATTGTGGTTTACTATTATTTTTTGATTGATTTGATTGACTAATGGCTGTTGAATTTGATTACACCTAGTTTGTTTATGCTTGAGAATCTTCTATTCTGATATAAGATTCACTCAAACTAGATCGAAGTTTCGACGGGGATTTTGAGACTGTTTGTAGATCTAAAGACATCTTGTGATAATCCAACGTTAAAAGACCCCGTTCTGTGTGTGATTAATCACAAGAGTCAAGTTGATTGTGTGCAGGTGTTTATTGAAGATCTAAGAAGATTTGAAGACAAAGAAGATTTCTGATTCGGGTTCATAATCTTTAGTGTGCACAATACTTGTTTTGGCTGGAAAAGGATCCAACTATAATCGGTTTATCCTTGTGGTATATTTGATTGATTAGTTGAGTAGATCGGCATCAATACAATTCTTTGTGATTCAAAGTATTGATTACGAAATCTCTAAACGATTACTTCGGTAATTGTTGATTGATAGATCTAAGGACCTGAAAAAGGAGTTTATTGGGATAAACGGAAGAGCCTTTTGTCAAACTCATATCACTTGATTGAAAAGAGTTGTTACCGAACAGATTTGTTGTTCCTTTACTGTTTAGAATACGAACCAAAGGAATTGTTCCAAGTACGTGACTGTTGATGGTGGTTTTTGGCTTTGGGTTAAAATCGTAAAACCGTACACCTGACATGACATCACTATGACCACTAGCGCATTTATTGAATCAATTAGCATGCCTACGTAAGAATTACCAGGGTACTTTTTTTTATATACATGTGTCATGTTCCACGGCAGAACCCTTAGTATTGACCGACATCATCTTCGTATATACCAAACCCTAATTCTCTCACCATCGTGCCAATGGCAAACCATGCCATCCACATCTCTGTGCCAAGGCATGCCAACCATGCCAGCCGTACAACCGTGCCAATGGCAAACCATGCCATCCACGTATCTATGCCAAGGCATGCCAACCATGCCAGCCGCACCATCGTGCTAATGGCAAACCATGCCAGCCACGTCTCTGCGCCAAGGCATGCCAACCATGCCAGCCGCACCACTGTGCCAATAGAAAACCATGCCAGCCACGTCTCCGCGCCAAGGCATGCCAACCATGCCAGCCGCACCACCGTGCCAATGGCAAACCATGCCAGCCTCGTCTCTGCGCCAAGGCATGCCAACCATGCCAGCCACGTCTCTGCGCCAAGGCATGCCAACCATGCCAGCCGCACCACCGTGCCAATGGTAAACCATGCCAACCACGTCTCTGCGCCAAGGCATGCCAACATGCCAGCCGCACCACCGTGTCAATGGCAAACCATGCTAGCCAAGTCTCTGCACCAAGGCATGCCAACCATGCCAGCCGTACCACCGTGCCAATGGCAAACCATGCCAGCCAAGTCTCTGCGCCAAGGCATGCCAACCATGCCCGCCGCTCCACCGTGCCAATGGAAAACCATGCCAGCTACTTCTCCACGCCAAAACGAAGGGTTACAATAATCAACGGCTACCCTTCTCTTTGAGATGCAGATCTCGACCACACAAGTTCGCCACCTGACGCATGGTAACTTGCGGCCCAAATCCAAAACACACGGTTTGCACCTAAACCCTAATTTGGCGACGTCTACTCTTTGACAAGGCCATGACTCAACGCTGGCTGCTACAAATGAAGGGTTGCAATAATCAACGACTACCCTTCTCTTTGAGATGCAGATCTCAAAACACACGGTTTGCACCTAAACCCTAATTTGGCCGCGCCTACTCTATGGCAAAGCCATGCTCAACGATGGCTGCTACAAACAAAGGGTTGCAATAATCAACGGCTACCCTTCTCTTTGAGATAAAGATCTCGACCACACAAGTTCGCCACCTGACGCATGGCAACTTGCAGCCCAAAGGCAAAACACACGGTTTGCACCTAAACCCTAATTTGGTCTCGCCTACTCTATGGCAAAGCCATGCTCAACGCTGGCTGCTACAAATGAAGGGTTGCAATAATCAACGGCTACCCTTCTCTTTGAGATGCAGATCTCGACCACACAATTTCGCCACCTGACGCATGGCAACTTGCGGACCAAAGCAAAAACACACAATTTGCAAAAACACAGATCTCGACCATAATTTGGCCGTGCCTACTCTATGGCAAAGCCATGCTCAACGCTGGCTGCTAAAACGGAAGGTTATAATAATCAACGGCTATCCTTCCCTCTGAGATGCGGATCTCGAACGTTCAAGTTCGCCACCTAACTTACGGACCAAAGCCAAAACATCACGGTTTGCATCTAAACCCCAAATTTGGTCGCACCTATTCTTTGGCAAAGCCATGTCGACTCTACCATGTCCACTGGCATGCCACCATGCCACACGTAACACCTTGATACACGTTTTCCCATGAAAACACTCGAGACATCTAACACATGTCACAAACTGGGGGATGCTCATAGAGGGTATTGGTTTGGCGGTTTACAGCGTGTGGCGTACACTACGCCCATTACATGAAAGTGTCATAAGAATAAGGCGGTTAGTAAATATAGGGAGTAATGGTGAAACGGTTTCCTTCATTATGGAACATCAATTCCAGGCGTTACCGGTTACCACCTCCTCCTATTTACTCATCCGTTTCTATTTCTTACAAGATCAGAGTACGTTTCACTTTGACTTGTATAAATAGGTCTTACCTATTTCTACCGAACAACAAGTTTTGGTCAGGAGCATACAACACTCAGAAACCACTTTCTAGCTTTCCCATCTGTTAGATTTCACTTTCTGATACAAGTCAAACAACTACTCTTCCAGAATCAACTATTCTGGTCTCAACACTTTCTTCGCTTCCTTCCCTAAAACCAACCCTTCTCCTTCACTTTGTGACCGAAGCAAGTCTGGAACGGCCATTTCTTGGTTTAGGCTGGATTTGTACAGATTGATCTCTCGAATCTAAATTACTCCCTTGCAATACATTATTTAGGGTTTAGACTCAGTTTCTCACCCACTCACGCGAAATTACCGAAATCAGCAGAAACCGTTTTCACCCTCAAACAATTGGCGACCACAGTGGGAGATTAATCTCTCGGTTACAATATCAATTTCCAATTCCCGATTTTATTCTTCAACCCAGATTCTAAGATGGTGAAAGCAAACGATCCGCTCGGGATCAATGGCTCAGTTACCAGTTATCACACGACAAGGGATGACTGGGGACTTCTAAGACGGTGAAAGCAAATGATCCGCTCGGGGATCAACGGCTCAGTTACCAGTTACCACACGACAAGGAGTGACTGGGGACTTCTCGCGGTCAGGGCGGTGTCGCCCGTAAAACTATGGCGGACATACCTATGGTTAGGGTTTGCACCAACAACAGAAGAGAAAACAAAAAGAAGAAATACGGAGATACGTACCTGGAATATGTTCGCCTGCTTCATTGCTACCACTCTGCCGCTAGCACCAAAACATGGAAACAAAGCCCATAATATGAGCGCTAACAGCTTGCGTCCTTCCAGCGCTGACAACTTGCATCTTTCCAGCACTAACAGCTTGCGTCCTTCCAGCGCCGGCAGCTTTCATATTTTCCAGTGCTAATAGCTTCCACCCTTTCAGCGCAACTTCTCCGCCCATAGCCGATTGCACCAACAGCTCTCCGTCCCAAGCCGAGCCAACGACATTGATGGCTCACCAAGCCAAGATGGCGCACGCCGAGCCAATGCTAGCGGCTCCACTTCAAAAACCAACACCAGCGGCCCCATGTCAAGCCGACGCCGACAACTCGCGTCCTAGCCAGCAGCGCCATGGGCCATCCCTTAGCCGGCCGGGGCAGCACCATCCCTTAGCCGGCCGGGGCAGCACCATCCCCCTTTCCAAAGCCAGCCAGAGCACTGTCTCACGAACCAAGTTGCAATGCCACAGGTACCGGTCAGTAGCCAAAGTTGCAGCGTTGACGCCAACACTCAATGGCCAAACCAAATTTACGCCAAGCCGCGAATGCATGGATCACAGACTCTTCCTGCCTCCTAACAAAGTGATATTAATACGCCACCTGTCGACACCAGCGGCGCAGAAAATATCCCCTCAGGCGTTACACCTCCGATCACCAGAGCCGTTGCTACTCCACCATCAGAACGAGAGACTGGGGGAGCCAGAAGAAGTCGCCCTCCTTTTACCGTTGTTGATCCAATGAAAAGATGAAAGGATTTCGTAAGGCTCAAACGGACATGGCTACAACTCAGAAAGATATACCTATTTTCCTCAAGACACTAACAGAGTGTCCACCACAACAGTCACGTCAACCCTAGACGGAGATGGCAATGGATACTGTTAACATCCGGTGCAGGCACTTCAGCAGGACGCGCGTTTATAGACGAAGAGGCACGCGTTGCTCTTGAACACCAAGTATAAGGGAATAAACAATCCAATTTCATCACACGTGGAGATCAGGAACGATATCTCCAAAATCGAGGCAAAGAAAATCAGCAACCCTCCTGAGTTCACGAAGACCCTCTTCCCTTAGGAGCTGCATGATTTCTGAGGACTTCGCCCACAAAATCGTGCAGTCTATAATGAAACACTTTATATGAGATTCCATATTTTTCCAAGGCGCAAAACGTCAAGATGTATTTGCAGCCCTCAACCGCACTACATCAGTAAAGCAGCAGTCTCCATCCAGGGAAGTTGTTCCCAAACCCCAACCTCTCCTGGAAAGCACGATTGATAAATGAAACTGGGGACTCCTAACCACTGTTTGCGTGAAGGGTGTCCAATTTGACAGCACGCTGATTGACGCATCCGCTCCGCTTCAACGTCCTCCGGCAACTGCTCCGCTTCAACGTTCGCTCCAGTAGCCGCTCCGCTTCAGCGTTCTCTCCATAAGCTGCTCCAGGATCCGAAACCGAAGCTTCAACAATTGGCTCTTTAAGTTTCAACGTCCTCTCCAAGATCCGAAGCTGCTTCAACGCCACTCCTTCCTGCAAAGGGTCGTGCCACCACACTCACCATGTCAAGGATCATGATCGCAGCCAGCCAATCCTCGTAGTCATGGCCACCTTTTGATCCATCCCGCCAAAACTCGTGATCATGGACAGTTTGCTCGCTTACGTATCCAGCCAATCCTTTTACTTCCATGGATGCCCATACAATTCCAACCAACCTACTTTGTTCCCACGACAATGTAGTCTCGTCTGATTACATCTACTACCAAGAACTATTACCGCTCATTTGTTGATACCAGCCAGAGCTTCACGGCGGCAGCAATCACTACAAAGGTAACCCGTACTCCTCCATATTTTAGTCTCACGTGGAAGAAGTAACAAAATCACCAGTACGAAAGCACGAGATGGTGATATCTTTATCATGGTCAACCCACTGACCATACAAGATGGAAACATGTAAGCCATACTTGGGGACTGGGGATTTACACGGAATCCATTCACTATCAAAGACTCATGAGAAAACTCCAGAGACGCGGCTGAAACATTTTCCTGAAGAAACAGAGGGAGCCACGCGTCACATCCAGAAGAGTACAATAAGCTCGTATCAAATCCCGTAGATGTGGATTCAAGGTGATGCAATGAAAGTAAGCAACACATGGGGACTACCAGCATGGGACACTTTCACTCCCCCCAACCTGGTTATGTCTGATTTCAACATCATCGCTGCCGAAGTATTACGATCCTCAAGAATTTCTCAACATGAAGCCATACATGTGCATCGAAGACTCCAAAAGCACGCCACAAGAATACATTCACATATTCGACCATGCCATCGGATCCAACATGAGTATAACTGGGGACTGCTCACCGCATCCCATTCCATACGATAGTCCAAGATTCAGAAGCTGGTTCGAAGGATATCCCTGGGAACAAAGTCCTTGAAGACTTGATAGCAGCACATCGGCAACAGAATGTCTCCCAACTTATCTATTTCATCTTATGGCTTCGGAAGATTTCTACCATACTATCACCCACAACGTATCATCATCGCGATCAGAAGGTCCAGACACTGAAGAACCTAAAGTCAAGGATGGACCGACAACGCAACCACAATCTCAAAGATTAGCCCTGACATAATCGTTACCGAGCATATATTTCATCCATCCATCCCAAGAATGCAATGGAGTTTGGTAAATTTTGGAATCCACTGGATAGACACTGCAAACGAAAGCACGGATCCAGACGAGCAACATAAAGCAGAAGAGGGTCGATACCTCTTTTCATGAGGGCGGAGTTTCTAGAGTTTGAACAGAATAAAGGTTCCTTCTTGATCCATGAACGGGAATAGATGAATGGGAGCGACTATGCCACCTCGGTCCCACAACATCCCTCCTGATTTCTTTCTGAGTTTTACTTTCGGGCTGTTTTCGCCTCCTAAACGAACTCAAAACCTAAATATTCTCGCATGAGGAGATAGGAAATTCTTTTCTGATCAGAATGGATGGGCGGGCCGTCAAAATCCGAGTTCGTATGAGAATTCTACAACGATTTTAGTAAGGGGCATTAATTAGGGTTTCGGCATGCCAAACCCTAATTTAGACAAAGTTGCCATCATCCCACGGAACTGAAGCCAGTCGTCATCCTTCCATGGAACTGAAGCAAGTTGCCGTCATTCCACGAAACCGGCGGTATAACATGAGGAGGAGAGCTAACACCTTTCATATGAACGTGATGCTTTGGGATTTGAATAAGGAAAGGATTTCCTATCTAAGCCACGCATGGAAGGTGGCAACAAGGATGCGCTAGCAAGCGCTTCATAACGCCAAGCAGTCCGCGCCATGCAAAGCCAAGCCAACGCCCATCCCGAGCCAATCCAACGTCTGCGGCTCCATTCCTAGCCATTACAACGTTTGCGGCTCCATTCCTAGCCAATACAACGTTTGCGGCTACATTCCTAGCTAGTACAACGTCTGCGGCTCCATTCCAAGCCGATCCAACACTGACGGCTCCATTCCAAGCCAGGTCAATACCAACGGCTTGCCAAGACAAGCCATCAACGCCAACGGCTCGCTAAGCCAACAACTCCGTGTTTCCTAGCCAAGCCAAGATGGCGCACGACCAAGCCAAGTCAACGCCAACTGTTTGCATCACTGCCAACAAACGCCTCTACCACTCCACGGTCCAGCCAGTAACGCCGCGAGTAGAATTTATGCAAGGTCACCAATACCAGAATCACGAACTCTCCTTACCTCTCGAAAAAGGTTAGCCGGGTCTTCTTGACCATTTTTTCATGACTTGTCATTTCGATTTTGTCCTTACTTGTCACCATCTTATGCTTACCTCGCAACAATGCTCCTGTTCCGAGCTAAGAAGGGGACTTAATGTTGATGGTGGTTTTTAGCTTAGAGTGAAAATCGTAAAACCGTACATCTGACATGACGTCACTATGACCACTAGCGCATTAACATGCCTACATAAGAATTACCAGGGTACCTTCTATTTTTTATATACATGTGTCATGTTCCAATAAAGAAAAGTAAACCTTAGTATTGACCAACATCATCTTCGTATATACCAAACCCTAATTTTCTCACCACGTGCCAATGGCAAACCATGCCATCCACGTTACGATTCACATATGATCATAAGCGCCAAGGCATACCAACCATGCCAACTTGACAAAACAATCAATCAATCATAAAACAATATTTCCCGCGATAATTATGAGACCACCATGCCAATGGCAAACCATGCCTAGAATAAAGTAGAAGAGATAACACGTCCTTCCAAAACTAGGTTTTGTCTTCGTCCCAAGGCACCAGAAACCCGTGTAGAAACCATGCCGGGATTGCCATGCCACATTCTTTGGTAACTACATCCTAGCATTCATTCTTGAGCCAACCCCCAATCAAAGACCATTGCGGTATTGCATTTATCCTGAAAACTCGAATTATTCACTACACATGGTTCCCAATGGAAAACCATGCCCCATCCACTCATAGCATTCGCAGCACTTTCTTCTTTGTTATGTAGCTATGCGGTTCATATCATAAACAATTGAACGCAAAACCTGCATACATCTAACCAAGGCATGCCAACCATGCCACTCGCAGATTCAAGTAAGCTCGCTAACCACAAGTTGATGGCATTCTCTTGCTCTATTCCCTTTGCCGGGAGAAGATAATGTTTGAGAAGAAGAATGATTTAGGTTAGTGTAGGAATGGCAATGGCAAACCATGCCAGTTCTTGTTTTGCTCATAACTTCTTCCGCCGAATGACGTTCTCGCCATGCGCGCCAAGGCATGCCAACCATGCCAGCACACATAAGCACCACATAAATACTAGATATTAAATACGGTGTATTCTACACCTATTACACCACCGTGCCAATGGAAAACCATACCAGCCACGTCTCTGCGCCAAGGCATGCCAACCATTCCAGCCGCACCACCGTGCCAATGGCAAACCATGCCAGCCACGTCTCTCCGCCAAGGCATGCCAACCATGCCAGCCGCACCACCGTGCCAGTGGCAAACCATGCCAGCCTCGTCTCTACGCCAAGGCATGCCAACCATGCCAGCCGCACCACCGTGCCACTGGCAAACCATGCCGGCCACGTCTCTGCACCAAGCCATGCCAACCATGCCAGCCGCACCACCGTGCCAATGGCAAACCATGCCAGCGACGTGTCTGCGCCAAGGCATGCCAACCATGCCCGCCGCTCGACCATGCCAATGGCAAACCATGCCAGCTACTTCTCCACGCCAAAACGAAGGGTTGTAATAATCAACGGCTACCCTTCTCTTTGAGATGCAGATCTCGACCACACAAGTTCGCCACCTGACGCATGGCAACTTGCGGCCCAAAGCCAAAACACAAGGTTTGCACGTAAACCCTAATTTGGCCGCGCATACACTTTGACAAGGCCATGACTCAACGCTGGCTGCTACAAACGAAGGGTTACAATAATCAACGGCTACCCTTCTCTTTGAGATGCAGATCTCAACCACACAAGTTCTCCACCTAACGCATGGCAACTTGCGGCCCAATGCCAAAACACACGGTTTGCACCGAAACCCTAATTTGGCCGCGCCTACTCTATGGCAAAGCCATGCTCAACGCTGGCTGCTACAAACGAAGGGTTGCAATAATCAACAACTACCCTTCTCTTTGAGATGCATATCTCGACCACACAAGTTCGCCACCTGGCGCATGGCAACTTGCGGCCCAAAGCCAAAACACACGGTTTGCACCTAAACCCTAATTTTGATGCGCCTACTCTATGGCAAAGCCATGCTCAACGCTGGCTGCGACAAACGAAGGGTTGCAATAATCAACGGCTACCCTTCTCTTTGAGATATGGATCTCGACCACACAAGTTCGCTACCTGACGCATGGAAACTTGCGGCCCAAAGCCAAAACAAACGGTTTGCACCTAAACCCTAGTTTGGCCGCGCCTACTCTATGGCATAGCCATGCTCAACGCTGGCTGCTAAAACGAAGGGTTGCAATAATCAACGGCTACCCTTCTCTTTGAGATGCAGATCTCGACCACACAAGTTCGCCACCTGAAGCATGGCAACTTGCGTCCCAAAGCCAAAACACACAGTTTGCACCTAAACCCTAATTTGGCCGCGCCTAATCTATGGGAAAACCATGCTCAACGCTGGCTGCTAAAACGGAAGGTTGCAATAATCAACGGCTATCCTTCCCTCTGAGATGCGGATCTCGACCGTTCAAGTTCGCCACCTAACTTACGGACCAAAGACAAAACATCACGGTTTGCATCTAAACCCCAAATTTGGTCGCGCCTATTCTTTGGCAAAGCCATGTCGACTCTACCATGGCCATTGGCATGCCACCATGCCACATGTAACACCTTGCTACACTTTTTCCCATGAAAACACTCGAGACATCTAACACATGTAACAAATTGGGTGATGCTCATAGAGGGTATTGGTTTGGCGGTTTACAACGTGCGGCGTACACTACGCCCATTACATGAAAGTGTCATAAGAATAAGGCGGTTAGTAAATACAGGGAGTAATGGTGAAACGCTTTCCTTCATTATGGAACATCAATTCCAGGCGTTACCGGTTACCACCTCCTCCCATTTACTCATCCGTTTTTATTTCTTACAAGACCAAAGTACGTTTCATTTTGACTTGTATAAATAGGTCTTACCTATTTCCACCGAACAATAAGTTTTGGTCAGGAGCATACAACACTCAGAAACCACTTGCTAGCTTTCTCATCTGTTAGCTTTCACTTTCTGATACAAGTCAAACAACTACTCTTCCAGAATCCACTATTCTGGTCTCAACACTTTCTTCGCTTCCCT
The DNA here is from genome assembly GCA_023531295.1 of Papaver armeniacum. Taxonomy (NCBI): domain Eukaryota; kingdom Viridiplantae; phylum Streptophyta; class Magnoliopsida; order Ranunculales; family Papaveraceae; genus Papaver; species Papaver armeniacum. The sequence continues at coordinate 786,039 of JAJJWW010009461.1, forward strand.
CCCTAAAACCAACCCTTCTCCTTCACTTTGCGATCAAGCAAGTCCGGAACGGCCATTTCTTGGTTTAGGCCGGATTTGTACAGATTGATCTCTCGAATCTAAAGTACTCCCTTGCAGTACATTGTTTAGGGTTTAGACTCAGTTTCTCACCCACTCACGCGAAATTACCGAAATTAGCTGAAACCGTTTTCACCCTCAAACAGTGACTTACTACAAGTCGGAGGCGTGGGAATACAGACAGAACTAGGTGAACTATCGGTTTAGTTGCTTGGTCTCAACTATACGAAGTTGGTTTAGATTTTGTATATCGGCTTAATCTTGGGAGTATTCAATTCTGGACAAGGTCCCGGGGTTTTTCTGCATTTGCGGTTTCCTCGTTAACAAAATCTTGTTGTGTCTTTTACTTTTCTATTTCCGCAATTATAATTGTTTTTATTATAATTAGAAGTAAAATACACAAACGTTAATTCCTATTTACTTGATAGTAATTCTATTGTGTTTGGTTAAGTCTGAACCTTTTATCAAGTAAACATATATCGTTGTTGTATTGTCTCGATGTTGTATCCATAGTCAATCACACAAGTTATCTTGTTGTCGTATTATCTCGATCTCGTATCCATAGACGATCACACGAAGTGTGAACTGATTAGTTGTATTGTCTTGACTCAGTCCATAGACAATCACTTTCGGAGAAAGGACTTATAGGTGGAAAAGTTTTAGATTGAGGTATATTTGGGTACCCTCGGCTTTTCAGTTTGTACCATATAGTTTGGTATATGGGTCCAAGTACCTGAACCCAATAATTGACCCAATATAAGTATTGAGCTTTTGAGTTAAACATATGGAAGAATGATTATAACCTAATCAGCAATCATCCTTATGCACCAAAATACCAAGTACATATTCAAACCTGGAGTTTAAAGATCCCTAAAAATAGGGGTAATCAGTTACTGGTAAGACCAAGTACATATTCAAACATGGAGGTTAGAAATCCTAAAAAAAGAGGAATCAGTCACTGGTAAGACCAGGTAAACATTCAAAGCTGAAGGTTAGAGATCCCTAAAAAATGAGGAATCAGTTACTAGTAAGACCAGGTATACATTCAAACCTGAAAGTTAGAGATCCATAAAAAAGGGAAATTGGTTTGGACCAGGATGAATATGAAGGGAATTTGGTCTAGATACGTAGTCAAAATGTATCCAGATAAATGTTAGTCTGGATTTAATTCCTCTACAACCTATAAATAGAGGTGGAATTCCAACTGGAAATATACCCCTACTTTCATTCATCAATAATTCTTAGAGAGACAAAGATTTAAGAGAGTTGATTCATCAAGCAACTGGAAAATTCTCATCCATAAGAAACACATCACGAGAAATATTACTGAATCACCCAACGGTTCATATTTCATCATCAGAAATCACAACTTCTATCAAGAACGCATCTCTAGGAAATTTTAGAATCAATCAGCGACTTAAATGTCATCATCAAGTGAAATACTCGAGAAGTGTTGTACGAATATATTTGCTACAACATATTTTGGTGCCAATCGTGCGGCAGAGAAGGAACCTTTAGAAAAATAAATCAAGATCCATTGCTACATCACAAGAATGTCGGGGTGATATGAACGACAATGCAGATGCGATAATGAGACAAACTCGGACCGATGTTGATCACCCATTTTGAGAAGGAGTTGAAACCTTACCTTTAATGACATCATCAGGATGTCCCTCTGCGAGAACTTATCCCCATGAGGGTACGTAAAGGAAATCGTTGGGTACATATTGCAACTCTCTCGTTAAGTGAAGGTAAAAATTTGAAAAAAATCCCCAAGAGATTTATATCAGCATCAAACAAACATGTTAAACTTGCATTCAAACTCCCTTACCAACATAGGCTTTCGTGTAGCCTCGCGTATTATGCAAGTGGATTGGACGGGAGTACCTGCCATGGATCTGAGTCTGTGTGAAAGATTACAACAGTTAGATAAGAAAAACGGACTACTAAAGGCCTCACTGGATAAGAGACCACAAACATGTAATACCCTGGAAAATAGGGTTGGCGAGCGCGATGGGTACGAAATGATCACAATACGACACATGGATCATCAAAATGGAAAGCTCCTAAAGTAATGTATTAAAGAAAAATTGATGGCCAAATGAACGCTACAAAAGAAATCATGATGTCATAAAATTGGAACGACGATCAGTATCTAATCATTAGCTGAACAACAAGCGCGAGCGATAGTAGTACCTCGACGAACGGAGTTGGGGGAAATAATTCGGCAAGCGGAAGGAGTATTACGGCAAATAAGAATGGAAAGTTTCACCTGCAAATGGGAGTCAATTTCCATGGATGTCGTATATAGGAGTAATATCCAATGTATCTCATTATGGATGCAATCTTCCAATGCTAGATAAAAGAAAGACACGTATACACCGCTCATGTGTGAGGTTGGTAGTCATCAATAGTGATACATCTATGCGAAAACGTCAATGATCGACCTCAGTTGTAGCACAATAACTGTATTCTATTCGGACACGCTCTATTAGCCTTGTTAGAGCACTACTCGGTGGAACTTTCAAGAGTTGCTATCTCAAGCTTGTTTGTCAAGTTTAGTTGCCAAAACTATAAGTCTTGATATCTAGTCTACTTATAGCTAAATCTCGGATTAGGATAGAATGTGTAGTTGAGCTTTAGACTTCACGGCGTTCATCGATTGAAGACGAAGAACTACTAAGGGGAGCTTTTGTAACTTCATCAACAAAAGGTATGTGGATACTTGAACTCTCTATCACTCAAAAGTATATCTACTCTATCTCCTATTTGAGAAAAAAGTCGTATAGCTATATAGACTTCGATTATACACATTTGATATTTTGAGCTGAGTTTAACTCGCTTACATATTTCTCGAAATATGTGTTGGTAAGCTTTCGCTTTAACCAAGTTCATCTTATATTCTTGACGAAATTCAAAAGATGATCATGTGAAAATCGCCTGGTAACATCTTATATGATTTGTGTGATACAATCATCTGGTGTAGACTCGGAATGTTTCGAATTAATCATTCGATCACTTGAAAATTTCTTTGAAGCTAATAGTTTGTGCGAGACAGCTATTCCCATCTTCTAAGAATGTTTCAATGATTGAAATGGGAGTTTAGAACAATTAACCATTAATTGGATTTAGCAAAGTATGCGTACTTGTATGCTAACTGTTGCAAGCTATTCCAAGTCCGGGAACCAAAGTATGCATACCCGTATGCGTACTGGTTGGTTAGCTGAAGTCCAGGAACTTAGTATGCATACCCATATGCGTACCGGCGTAAGTTCAAGTCCGGCAATTCGACTGAGTTTGGTGGTGTACGACAATATGCATACCCGTTCGCATACTGGCGAACCCAGACCAAGTCTGGCTACTTAGGTATACGTACCCGTTTGCATACTTGAGTGGGTTATGTTATAAAATCGGTTTGTTCATGAACTAATACATTTATAAATTAAGGAATGCAATCTTTTGAAAACTGTGGCTATAATGTTCATGAATTGATTCGAGTGAATCAAAATCAATTTTGCTTCAATTGTGTCTTGTATACTTCTATCTATGAGAATATAAACAATTGAACAACTTTATAACTAGTTTTAGTTGAGTCATTTGAACTAGTTGTGATTAAGATGAACAAGTTTGATATGAAAGTATTCATATGGCTAACTTCGGTTAACTATTGTTGAGCCAACAAGGTGTACACGTTTAGGTACGGTTACTCATATCTAAATGAAGTCACTTTTCATTTATGTGTAACAAGATAAGTTCGATCGAACGGTTGAAAGATATTAGCTTGAGTCTAATCAGGTTTTCATCTAACGGTGAATATTGAATGCTTTGTTACCAAGGAAACATTGATTGCAAACCCTGATTTGAAGACTATATAAGGGAGAACTCTAGCAACTGGGAAACCTAATACCCACACCTCCTGTGTGATACTAGTTGCGACTAGAGTTGATTCTCCTTGTACCTAGGTTTTTCCTAAAACCATTATAGGTTAACGACTTAAAGACTTCATTGGGATTGTGAAGCCAGACTCAACTATTTTCTCTGTAATTGTGTGTTTTTATCTTGCTTTGTTCTATCGTATTGAGTATTATCTTCTCTAAGATTTGCTCGAGATTTAATCTCCGATAGGCAAGATAAAAAGTAGTCACAAACATCTTCGTCTCATCATTTTTGGTTCCACAATATCTTGTTCCGCTACCATATGATTAAGTTTATTGTAAGGTGATTGATATTACTAGGCTGTTCTTCGGGAATATAAGTCTGGTGTATCAATTGGTTTCTGTTCACCTTGATTTATCAAAAGACAGAACAAAACTCATAGGTATTTTTGTGGGAGACATATTTATCTATTCAATAGACTTTTAAACGTGATACAGATTTTTTTATCAAGTCTTCGACTTTGGGTCGTAGCAACTCTTAGTTGTGAGTGAGATCAGCTAAGGGAATCAAGTGCTTAGAGTCCTGCTAGGATTCAGAGGCGTAAGGAACACGACTGTACCTTGATCAGTATGAGATTGGTTAGGGCTCAACTACATTCCAGGTTAACGACTTAAAGACTTCATTGGGATTGTGAAGCCAGACTGATACTACTTTTCTTGTAGTTGTGTGATCTGATCTTGTTGTTTCTATCATACGAGTACAATTGAAATAATTGGCTTGAGATTTATATCTCCGATAGGCAATATAGAAAAGAAATCACAAACACTTCGTCTCATCGTTTGGGATTCCACAATATCTTTTTTCGCTGCGTCGATTAAGATTATTGTGAGGTGATCAATAATACTAGACTGTTATTCGGGAATATAAGTCCGGGTTATTGATTGGTTCCTGTTCACCTTGATTTATCAAAAGACGGAACAAAACTCTTAGGTTTATTCGTGGGAGACGGATTTATCTATTACTATAGACTTTTCTGTGTGATACAGATTTGTTTATTAAAGTCTTCGACTTTGGGTCGTAGCAACTCTTAGTTGTGGGTGAGATCAGCTAAGGGAATAAAGTACGTAGCATCCTGCTGGGATCAGAGGCGTAGGAGCATAACTGTACCTTGGATGAGTGTGAGATTGATTGGGGTTCAACTACAGTCCAGACCGAAGTTAATTTGGAGTAGGCTAGAGTCTGTAGTGGCTTAATACAATGTGTGTTCAATCTGGACTAGGTCTCGGGGTTTTTCTGCATTTGCGGTTTCCTCGTTAACAAAATTATGGTGTTTGTGTTATTTCTATTCCGCATTATATTTGTTTATATAATTGAAATATCACAGGTTGTTCGTTGTTCAATCAGTTAGAATATCCGACCTTTTGGTTGTTGATTTAAATTGATTGACACTTGGATATTGGTCTTTGGTACCATCCAAGTTATCTCTCTTTGATAAAGACTCGCAGATTTCTATTTGCTTGAGTAAAGATCAAATCGAGAGATTGAGATATAAACTCGTTGATATACTTTTTATCTAGATTGAGTATGACTGTCTAGTTGATTCTCTAGAAAGTATATTGGAGTTTGTCCATACAGATTGCTAAGCAAAATATTGGGTGTGGTTGTTAGACCCTCGCTTTTTCAATTGGTATCAGAGTAGGCAAACACGTTTAAGACCTTACAAGTCTGTGTTTGTAGCGATCTGAGGATGGACGATACTATCTCCGATAAACGCGTCACCAGAAATAAAAGCTCTGTCTCGTCTGCTTCTATTAAAGAGAAAGATTCTTCAATCTCAAATATAGACGAACCTTGTGTTCAAACAGGACAGACAGGCTGCGACATATGTTTTTCCGATTACCCTTCAAAAGAGTCTATCTATCTAAATGAACGGGAAACAGCTAAAGAGAGTGATTTGATTCTAAATCTCGCTAGAAATCAAGATGATAGATTTAATCGGTTAAAATATCATGTCTATAATCTCCTTGGTGTAATAAGTAACTGCAATTTCAAAGAAAATACTGAGGATCACTCCTCTCGTATGGTTCTCGAGGCAAGCCTCAAAAAGGATACCGCGGAAATAGAACATCGCTTGAAGAAACTCTCTATTCAAGGATGCTCTAAGCAGTCTAATATACCAAGTGCTTCTGCTACAACTAAAAACGTTTCTCCAGAAGTAAAATCGGAATCCCTTCCTGTCAAAAAGAATGTATATGAATTTCCCGTTGACCAAGGGTGTTCCACATCACATGGAAGGAAGAAATCTCCTAACAAGGTTGTTAAGACTACTTTGTCTAATCACTTCTGTGATCAGAAAGTATGCCTCTTTTGCTATGCAAAAGGCTCTGTTAAACAAAAGAGAAACTCTAGGTTGAATAAAACCTCCTTGGTTCAAATTCAACACACCTTAGATTTGATTCTCAAAGGTGTAACTGACATTCGTATGTCTAAAACAGTTGGTTTTCGTACTTACCCTGTGTATGTTGCCAGGAAAGTCAGTTCAATGAGTTCCTCAAATGTCCTAAAGCAAAATACAAGTCTTAACAAGAATCACCTGAGAGAAGATCAAGTTAATTCCTCTGGAAAAAACTTTACCCTTGATGTGAATGAAATCCCAGAAGAAAGAAGGAAAATTGATGATGTGAGAAATAACTTTGATGGAGATAATTGAAGAATATAAAGAAATCGTCGACAGGTTGTCTTCCTCCTCAAGTCAAAATTCTTCCGTAAGAACTCTAACTATGTCTCGTATTTTGATGAAGAAGTTTTATGATAATTTTTCACATAAAAAGAGATCTCTCTCTAGATTCAGAAGGAAAAAGAGACTCGATCATAAACACAGTTCTTTTAATGAGCTCAGAGCTCATACTTGTGCTAATTAATCACAAGGATTAAGAACTTTTTCATAAAAATCCTGTTGATCAAGATGTGTAAGATTCAGGTATACTGTGGCATTCTTTTTGTTCTGCTTAGTTGAGCTATTTTCTTATCGTTTATAGCTAAACTAGTGTCTGCAGACAATATTGCCTAAAATGGTATTTGTAGTATTCATTATCGTTTCTCTCTTCTTTATGCACTTCTTATTGCAATTAGGAGGTCTGCTACACTTATGCTCTAAATTTCTTCGCTGATAATCAAAGAAATTTATTGATGCATTTACGAAGTCTTATGTAGCAAAACAAAAATTGTTTTTTATTCCTTGTGGGTCATGTTGTATTCGTATGTGTACACACGTTATCATCACGAGTCAACAGTTTGAAAACCCTAAAAAACTTCTTCCCTAAGAAACCTTTAAATACCAAACCCTTGAGTCACGTTTGCATACTCTGGATTTGTGTGTTTTGTCAAGAATGTCTTCCTCTTCACGAACTTGTGGTTTTGCTAGAGGCTTTCTTGCTAAAGGTATTGGTTTTGAGTCCAAGGGGAGGAAGAAAAGAACTCTTGTTAACGATGATCATCCCAATGCCTCATGTTACTTTACATATACACATGAGGATATTGAGAAAGAGGAGATGATCTCTGCTGAAGTGGTTCATGACTTTCTTAAATATTACAAGGAAGAAAAATTGCAGCTTGTTGATACCTTGAAAAGTCTTGATGTGTTATGAACTGAGTTGGAAAAGGTTACATCTGACCTTAGTCTCATGAAAGCACAAATTAAGTATCTATTCAATGAAGATATATTTTCAAAAGATGCAGTAGATGCTGTCAATCACAAGTTCAACGATCTCAAGACTCATGAGGATCCAGAACCGTCCATATGACTTCAGTTTGTGTTCGGCATCGGCATACAAGTCTATTTATGATTTGGTTTTTGTCTAGTAAATCTTCTATTTTTTTGTTTTTGTTAGAAGTATAACTAGAGTTTGGAATAGCCATTATTGTGATTACACATAGCTATGTCCAACGTTCTCATATTCATGTGTTTAGATTATTGGTTTAAACTCTAAACTTGTTTGGAATGTGATTTTTGCAGTATTAATCTTTATGGTTTTATACATTGCAATTGTTTATGGGATATGTGTGTTTGCGTCCGTGAACTATGATTGTCCCATATTGATGTGAATCAATAATGTTGTAGTAAATAAGGTTCGTTGAGACTTGTGAAAGCAATAGATTTCAGACTTATAAAACTTAAAAACAAACAAAACTTAACTCAAAATTTGATTTCAAGATATTAGGAATAACCAAGACACTGATTCCACTATTACACATGAATGAATACATTATGGTAAATAATCCAAAACTCTAATTATCTTTTAAGTCCCTTATTTCTTAATTCACAAATAATCGGGCAAATTCTCAAAAATTAATTGTATCCCCTAAGCAAAGATTATCTAAACAAAGCATAACCTATCTAATTGAATCACAACTAATGAAGAAAATTTTGCAAACAATTAAAACTCTGCAAAAGCAGTGATTGAGTGAATTATGAATTATAAATTTGAGAAATTAAAATAGTTACCAATTATCCATGCGTGAATAGCTTCCTCATTGCCTTGGTTGTGGGAGAATTAGCTCATCATCATGTTGGAAACACACTCAAAAGTTGATTTCATTTATGCTCAAAAGTGGTTACAAATGATGAAAAATGGGAGAAAATGATTAAAACCGGGTGTTTGCAACGCTTATAATTGTTGCAAACACTGTTACAAAAGAACGATAACTGATATGCGTCATTGATACTGTATCTGTGTGACCCACAAGTGATGGTCGTTGTTACTGTTGATAAACGACGGTCTTCAGAAGTGTTATGTTCTTCGTGTTCTTCCTTCACAGCAGCAGCAACATAATTCTCTAACTTGATTTTTATTGCTCTGTTCTTCTCCCAAACTCTCTGTGTCACTTCTACTCGACCCCAGAAACTTATATATACTCGACAGGACCAAAGATTACTCCTCATAACTCCAAAATATCTTCCCATTACTCGGCAGTCAATGATATTATTCTCGGGATATATTCTTTCTCTTTTTGTGGCCGCACGCGTCTGTATCAATCCAACCTTCCTTATTCATCTATTTCACGCTCCTTCAGCGACCAGGCTCTATCCAAACACGAGAAGCAAACATGTAATCCCGTGAATATCTCTTCCGGCGTATGTGTGCCCTGATTTCTTCTCTAGGATTATCCAGCCAAAACTAATCGAACAAAAGGCATATACCAGCCCTGTTAGGCTCTAACAAGTCATCCCAATGAATATCAGCCATTGAATCTCCTTCTAACCCCGTCCAAAAATCCAACCCAGAATCTGCCATTGATGAACACAGTTTTCCCGCCATTTTTTTTGAAATTTGAATGAAGAAGGTGGTGCCCCCTAACCAATCCGGGGGTGCGAATAGCAGCTGGCTCCCTGGAGGTGCCCTTATCCAAAATGAGGGTGCCTTTATCACTTTTCTCCCGGGGGTCCAAATAACACTTTTTGAGCAACTTTTTCCACACAAGTGTATTTCTCCAAAAACACCTACACACACATAAAAACACCAAAATTAGTACAAAAATCGAGACTAACAATAGAGACAATGAGGACAATTCAGACACAAAATGTGTCTATCAAATACCCCCAAACTTATTATTTGCTAGTCCCGAGCAAATCTAATCTAGAAAATAAAATGACTACACTTAGCACGTGCAAAGAAGTCGTTAAACCGCTAGGTGGCCCTAGTGGCGGAGTGTTGTCTCCGGAGGGTTTACCAGAGGTGTACCCACAAAACCTTTACCAGCACCTAGCTATCTACGCAGTAACCTTGGAAGGCACTAAAGAATCTCCTTGGTTGGCATACTTATTGACTACAGGAGGAAGTACCCTGATGCGAAATTCCAATTGTTGTACACGAGTTTGCACTCAAGCATACTAAAATTCATATAAAGTGACAGAGCTCTACTCAGATAGTTTCTGGACATCATAAACCGGAGTCAACCAATCACATGGATAGATTAAGAAGATGGATGTAGAGAAAAACGTGGATGATGTTGACTAAGGTGAACCTATCCTAATGGACTGAGATACTGGTCTGGACTAATATCAACACACTGGCATATACAAGGGAACCAGAGGTCGATAATCATAACTCTAGGTCAACTCAGCTGGCATATACAAGGGTACCAGTGGCACGAGGATATGGCAAAACTACCATGTTTTCTTTTCTAACACCTGAGCTCTGAGCTTTTATGAATAGACTCTTCTAGATGTTTCCATCTAATCAGATTGGTTCCTCAACTCCTACAACCAAAATGTTTCCATCCACTTAGATTGGTTAGTGCCGACCTTAATAAACATAAATTTCTAGGCTCTGGAGTTTATTTATTGCAACTAAAAGCTAACAAAAAGTTTCTTCCCCACCCCCAAACTTAAATCTAACATTGTCCTCAATGTTTCTAATGAAAGAGAAATACCAAAAAGTAAAGTAACATGAGGAATCAGTAAAGAGAAAAGTCGGAAAGATAGTACCTGGGTGAAGAGAGAAATCAAAAACTAATATACAACATACAATCGCATCGATGGTCAATCAAGGGTAAACAGGGTCCTCCAGAGGGACCTCCTCAACATCACCTGTAGTGAAGGGCTCTAAAAAGGGTTTCAATCTCTGACCGTTAACCTTCGAAGAACTACTACCGTCCGGTGTCTCGATCTCAACAGCTCCATGAGGAAAGACAGTGCGAACAATAAAAGGACCCGTCCACCGAGAACGTAACTTCCCGGGGAAAAGATGCAAGCGGGTATCATACTGTAAGAACTTTTTGACCTGGAGAAAATGACTTCCTTAAAATATTTCTATCATGCACAAGTTTCATTTTGTTCTTATACTCCTAAGCACTATCGTAAGCATCTATACGAATCTCTTCCAACTCATTGAGTGGAGTTTCCTCCGGGCTCCCGCCTTGTCAAGTGAAAAATTTAGCTGCTTAACAGCCCAATAAGCTCTATGTTCTAACTCAACAGGTAAATGACATTCCTTGCCATAAACAAGCCGATAAGGCGACATTCCAATAGGGGTTTTAAACGCAGTACGGTAAGCCCATAAGGCATCAGTAAGCCTAGACGACCAGTCTTTCCGATTAGGATTAACTGTTTTCTCTAATATACGTTTTATCTCCCTATTAGAAACCTCGACCTGACCACTAGTCTGCGGATGATACGGGGTAGCTACCTTATGTGTAATACCATATTTCTTCATCAAAAGCCTAAAATATCCATTACAAAAGTGCGACCCTCCATCACTACTTATAGCTCACGGTGTACCAAAACGTGTAAGTATATTATTTTTCAAGAACTCAATCATAACCCTATGGTCATTGGTTTTACACGCAACCGCCTCAATCCACTTAGAGACATAGTCTACAACGACAAGGATGTATAGGTTACCAAAAGAATTAGGAAACGGACCCATAAAGTCAATACCCTACACATCAAAGACCTCGATAACTAAAATAGGGTTCAAGGGCATCATGTTCCTTCGGGAAATGGTTCCTAATTTCTGGTAACGTTCACAAGTAACACAGTAATAGTCTTCTTAGAACTAAAGTGACCCCCACAAGCATGATCACAACAAAAGGAAATAATACTGGACTGGTCACTCTCAGGTATACATCTCCTAATAATCCGGTCTGGACAATACTTAAATAAATAAGGATCATCCCAAAAGAAGTGCTTAACCTCGACTAAAAACCTAGAACGTTCTTGTTTACCCCAATGTTGGGGCATTCGACCAGTAACAAGATAATTCACTATATTTGCATACCAAGGTGATTGGGAAACAGAGAACAATTGTTCATTAGGAAAGATATCCCTTATATGAAGGGAATCATTAGGGGAACTAACAACCAGCCTAGACAAGTGGTCTTCTACTACATTTTCTGCACCCTTTTTGTCTCTAATGTCTGGACAAATTTCTTGTAATAAAAGGATCCATGTAATCAATCTAGGCTTGGTATCTTTCTTAGACAAAAGGTATTTCAAAGCAGCATGATCAGTATAGATTACGATCTTAGATCCTAAGAGATAGGGTCTAAACTTGTCTAAGGCAAACACAATGGCCAACAGTTCCTTATCTGTAGTGGTATAGTTCAACTGGGCATCATTCAGAGTTTCGCTAGCATTGTAAATCACATGAAGTAATTTGTTTTCTCGCTGACCTAGCACAACACCAATAGCATAATCTGAAGCATCGCACATGATTTCAAAAGGTAGGTTCCAGTTGGGTGCCTGGACTATGGGGGCGGTAGTGAGTAAAGTCTTAAGCTTCTCAAAAGCCTCTAAACAAGCATCATCAAAGACAAACTTAGCATCTTTTGCAAGCAAATTGCAAAGAGGTCTAGAAATCAAGCTAAACTCCTTAATGAATCGAAGATAAAAACCTACATGCCCTAAGAATGACCTAATATCTCTTACGGTTTTTGGGACCTGTAAAGTCTTGATAAGGTCAACTTTGGCTTTATCTACCTCTATACCCTTAGAAGATACGATATGCCCTAAAACAATTCCTGATCGAACCATGAAATGACATTTCTCCCAATTAAGCACTAGATTCTTTTCCTTACACCTAGTCAACACTAATGACAAATGATGCAAGCACTCATCGAAAGATGAACCAAACACTGAAAAATCATCCATAAAGACCTCTAAGAACCATTCTACCATATCCGAAAATATGCTCATCATGCAACGCCGAAAAGTCGCAGGGCGTTACATAGCCCGAAAGGCATGCGTCTATACGCAAAGGTACCAAAGGGACAGGTAAAAGTGGTTTTCTCCGGTCTTCTAGGGCAATAATGATCCGATTATAGCCAGAGTAGCCATCTAAAAAGCAAAGAATGACTATGTCCAACTAATCTCTCTAGCATCCGGTCGATGAAGGGAAGGGGAAAGTGGTCCTTCCTAGTGACCTTGTTCAATTTCCTATAGTCAATACAAACACGCCAACCCGTGGTCACTCGGGTTGGGATTAACTCATTATTATCATTCGGGACTACAAGAATACCGGATTTCTTGGGAACAACCCGAACGGGGCTGACCCACTTGTCATCTCGAAATAGGGTAGATAATGCCTGCATCTAACAACTTAAGGATCTCGGTTCGAACTACTTCTTTCATATTAGGGTTTAGTCTTCATTGCATCTCCCTAGAAGGTTTGGTATCTTCCTCTAAATAAATCTGATACATACAAACAGTATGACTTATACCCTTAATGTCTGCTATGGTCCACCCTAAAGCTTCCTTGTTGTTTTTAAGGACGGTCACTAGCCTACTTTCCTGATCACTATCCAAGCGGAAGCAACAATCACAGGTAAAGTTTCAGATGGGCCTAAAAACACATACTTCAAAGTATCTGGCAATGGTTTTAGGTCCAACTTAGGAGGCTCTTCTAACGAAGGAACTAGGGTAGACTTAGAAACTGGTAGTGGTTCGAACTTAGGTTTCCATCCATTACTAGTGTCTAACAAAGGGGTTGAATCTAACAAAACATTCACCTCATTAATCACATCATCATCATCAAAATCAATCCCAAAGTGAGCTAGGCATTTCTCTAATGGATCTTCTAACAAAGTGTTTGGTAATGACTCCTCGACTAATGTTCCTATCATGTTCACCTCTTCTATGCTTGAGTCATCTAGTTCGAGAGGGTAGCTTACTAATATGGAAGACGTTCAGGCTCAATAGTCATATTACCAAAAGACAAATTCATAATAATGGATTCGACAGGTTAATGATCGCATTGGATGTAGCTAAAAACGGGCGACCTAAAATTACCGTGTATCTGGTTCTCTGGGTCAGGGACAGGTTGGGTATCTAGGATAAAAAAATCCATCGGATAAATAAACTTGTCGACCTCTATGAGAACATCCTCGATCACACCCCGAGGAATTTTAACGGACCTATCAGCTAACTGAATAGTCATCTGGGTAGGTTTTATCTCACCAAGTCCTAGCTTAAGGTACACATGGTATGGGAGTAAGTTCACACTGGCTCCTAAGTCAAGCAAAGCTTTCTCAACACGGTATATACCTATTGTTCAAGAAATAGTAGGGGACCCTGGGTCTTTATACTTAGGAGTAGTGGTATTCTGAATAATAGAACTCACGTGACTAGCTAGGAAGGCTTTGATGAGTGCCAAATATTGCATATTTATACACCTTTTGTCATATCCCTTCTTAGTCATAGTCAGGGGTGCCCTTATAAATTCTAGGGTTGTCTTTAGTAAATTCTTATGTGAGTATCTGGCACGTGTGAGCCAAACCCTCTCGTTCTTTTTAGTGGTCTGTATTCACCTATGGGAGGTGTGAAGAATTTTATCGAGACTTTATGTTTCTTTTGCCTCTTTGAGGTCTTTCTCAATATCACAGTGTAGATCCTGTGAATTGAATCCCTAATCAGAGTTGTTTGTAGTGTAGATCATTACAAGTGGTATCAGATTGGGTTTATCCTTGGCAATTATCATGGCAGATGGTACTAGGTTACAGAAATTGGACGAATCTCAGAAGAATATGAGTTTGGAATTGAAGGAAATCCGTGATGAGATGCAGTCGCTTCGCTCTGATAACGCGGAGGTGAAAGCTACTCTTAAAGATCAAGCTGACGCTCTTAAATTGATTCTCCAGCAACTGAAAAATTCTCAGGTAAACTCCTCAGATGAAAATCTTAACCATACTTGGGAAGAAGGAGAACCTGTTACTTCCAACACCTCTACGGGTCGTCAACGAATTCCTCAACAACGTCTACTTCTTAATCCTCGGATGGGTGAAGGTCAGTTTTCTAGTTACAGACCTAAAATCGATTTTCCTCGTTTTGATGGCACGAACCCAAGAGCTTGGGTCCGTAAATGCAAGAAATACTTCTTTCTCCACCAAATGAATGATGAGGAGAAGGTGAATCTAGCAACCCTGTACTTGGAAGGTAAAGCAGATGTGTGGTTCCAGGATTATCATATTGGAAAAGGTATTTTATATTGGGAGGATTTCATTATTGATGTTTGCACTAGATTTCAAGAAATAGGCCATGATAATGTTGTAGGTGAGTTCAATAAGTTAGATCAAACTCATTCAGTTTTGGACTATCAAGAAAAATTTGAAGAACTCAAAGCTTTAATGTTAGCAAAGAATCCTTCCTTAAACGACGATTACTTCATTCATAGTTTTATCAGTGGTTTAAAGGAGGATATCAAACTAGTGGTAGAAATGTTTTCTCCTACTTCTCTACAACAGACTATTTTTTTAGCCAGAAGGCAAGAATGTATCCTAGAGAAAACATCTAAGGCTCCACCCAAATACTTCAATAAGTTTTCGTCGTCTGGTAACAAACCTTTCCTTACCCCTATCAAACCTCCTAATCTTTCTCCTCTAGTGACTAATCCCATTGTTACTATCCCAACAACAAGTCCAAAATTACAGTCTGTGAAGAAACTCACTTATGCGGAAATGCGTGCAAAGCGAGAGAAGGGGCTGTGTTATGACTGCGATGAGCCTTTTTCTAGAGGACATAAGTGTAACAAACAGCAATTATATATGATTATAGCGGATGATGAAGATCCTTCACAGCCTACAGACACAAGTGACAGATCCACTCCTACTATCGAAGAATTACAAGAAGACATGGAGATCTCGGTACATGCCTTGGCTGGGTCCATTTCACATACAACCATTAAAATCAAGGGCTTCGTCAAGCAACACGAGCTCACCATTTTAATTGACAGTGGAAGCACTCATAGCTTCCTAGATACCAAGGCTGCAAGCAACAGTGGATGTATGATCAGTTCTACACAACCCTTGCAAGTGGCAGTGGCTGATGGTAACAAATTGTTAAGCCAAGCACAATGTTCGGCATTCACTTGGAGTATGCAAGGTCATCAATTTTCTCATGATTTGCACATTCTAGACCTCGGGGGGGTATGACATGGTACTGGGTGTAGATTGGATGCGAGAACTCAGTCCTATGGTCTTCGACTTCAAGAAATTACTGATTAAGTTTCAGCACCAAGGTCAGGAAATTGAGCTGCTCGGCCTACCAGAAGCAGCCACCTTATCTCATATGTCTGGTTCCTTGCTGAAGAGACTACTGCAAAAAGGCACACAGGGTTTAATTGGTCAATTTTTTTCTCTTCAAGCAAACACTTCCCCTGAAATCATAGCACCACCCATTGCTGCAGTTCTGGAGCAATTTCCTACCATTTTTCAGACACCTACCACACTACCTCCTGAAAGAACTCATGACCACCACATCAATCTGATTCCCAATGCTACCCCTCCAAATCTTCGCCCTTACAGAGTTCCATATGTTCAAAAGGAAGTGATTGAGCAACTGGTGCAAGAAATGCTGGATTCCGAAGTGATACAGCCCAGCCATAGCCCTTTTGCATCACCAGTCATATTAGTCAAGAAGAAAGACGGCGGCTGGCGGTTCTGTGTCGACTATCGTAAGCTGAATGCTATCACTATTACAGATAAGTACCCTATCCCAGTTATAGAAGAATTATTAGTTGAATTGGCAGGCGCTACTATATTCACCAAACTTGATCTTCTAGCGGGTTATCATCAGATTAGGGTTTACTTAAATGATATAGCGAAAACTGCTTTTCGTACTCACCACGGTCATTTCGAATTTCGAGTGATGCCCTTTGGTCTTACAAATGGTCCTGCTACTTTTCAGTCATTGATGAATGACATCTTTAGCCCATACCTTAGAAAGTTCATCTTGGTGTTTTTCGATGATATACTCATTTATAGTACAGACATGGCTACTCACTGTAAACATTTGCATATCGTTTTATCTATTTTGCACAAACATTCCTTGTTTGTTAAACGCAGCAAGTGTTCCTTCGTCCAACCACAAATGGAGTATCTAGGCCACATAATCAGCAGCAAGGGGGTAGCAGCTGACCCGGCAAAAATCGAATGTATGTTAAATTGGCCTAGACCAACTACACTTAAAACTTTACGAGGATTTCGGGTTTGACAGTTACTATCGCAGATTTATTAAGGGTTACGGTTTAATTTGTAAACCACTTACCGAGCTTCTCAAAAAGGGCAACTTTGCTTGATCGATTCTTTGAGTTAGCTTTTGAGCAACTCAAGAAAGTAGTTACTTCTACACCTGTTCTCACTCTGCCAGATTTCACTAAGGAGTTTGAACTTGAAACTGATGCTAGTAATCTAGGAGTGGGAGCAGTATTAATGCAGAGTGGCAGACCAATTGCCTTCTTCAGCAAAGGTATGGGAATTCAATATCAAGCTTTATCCACTTATGAAAAGGAGTTGCTGGCAATTGTCTTATCTGTTACCAAATGGAGATCGTATTTATTAGGGTCTCATTTTACGATATTTACGGATCATCAAAGCCTCAGATTTTTTCTAGATCAACAACTGCACACAGTTCTTCAACAGAAATGGATGACTAAATTATTGGGGTACGACTACACTCTTGCTTACAAGAAGGGTTCGGACAATCGGGTAGCAGATGCTCTTTCTAGAGCAAATTGTTCTTCTCTCTCAGCCACAGCACCAAAATGGCTTGAAGACATTCTCACTAGCTATATAGATGATCCCATAGCAGTTTATTGGATTCCTAAACTGACTATCTCTTCCATGCCTGATACAGGATATACCCTTACTAATGGCATTTTGAAGTTTCAGGGTAGAATTTATATTGGTCAAGCTGGGACTACTAGACAACAAGTTATGGCAGCAGTCCACTCATCCGCCATTGGAGGGCACTCCGGCATGCAAGCCAGCTACCAACGCGCCAAGACTTACTTTCATTGGCAGGGTATGAAGCGTGATTTAATCCAATTTGTCCACCACTGTGATGTCTGCCAACAAAATAAGGTGGAGCACAAGTTACCGGCGGGTCTTCTCCAACCTCTACCCATTCCTGATCAAGCCTGGAAGCACATCAGCATGGATTTCATCTCCGGGTTGCCAAAATCTGAAGGTCGCGATGTCATTTGATGAGTGCCAAATAGTGCATATTTATACACCTTTTTATTGGCATTTTACTCATCTTTTGCGCTTAGAAATCAGATATTATCCCATATTCTGTGTTTTCTTTGTTTTCAAGAATAAATATTTGTATTAATTAATTTTGTGTTTTTAGGTACTAAATAAAGTCCGAGAAACCGAGGAGCCAAAAGAGCGAAGAATTGAGTCGAGCATCTATGGAAGATAGCCAAAGCTCCGCGCGCAAGCTTGCAACCCAACAAGTAGCAACTCATCTCAAGACATGGGCTTGAGCTAGACCCGACCCGCGACCCGATCCGAGCCTTTCCACTCCAGTAGTTGAGATTTCACTCATTCGCATTTGCTTCCACGTGCATCGAAGATCGCTGCTCCCGCGCAACACCGAGATTTACCATCCCGAGCCGTTGAGATTTCTTCCCCCTAGATTCGACGTCGCTCCGTCATTCCCATCGTCCATTCCTACACCCGCTCAACACCGAATCAACCTATACCCCTATACCCCCACTCGACTCTACCATTTCCCTTCCTCACCTTCTCTTTCCTCTCCCACGAGCTCTCTCGCAAAACCCTACCCACACCATACCTCCACCTCCTTCTTCCACGACGTTTTGAGCCCATCATCATCACCAACAACTCCTCTAGTCGCGCCACCACTCTCTCCCTTATTTATCTTTTTTATAGCTTTCTCTTCAACCTAGAAGGTAGGTTAAAGATAAATAGGGTTAGGGTTTTCACCAACTCCGTTGCATGTTCGATTCGAGGCGACGTGACAAAGGGAGCACGAAGTATGGGTTCGAATTCTTTTGCATTTAATTTGTGTTTTAAAATAATTAGGGTTTTGGTAGTTTTGGGAATTCGGTTGCATGTATAAATAGAGGTGTAAGAAGATGATTCTAGTGACGCCTGGATTAGCCAGGGCAGTCAATAGTTGTATTTTGTGTTCTAGTTTGGTGCTAGGGTTTCAATGAAACCCTAAATCCACTTTGTGATGTTAACTGTGTTGAACTATTCTTGTATGCTTAAAGATTAAAGTAATTTCAATCCTAGCATCTAACATTCTTCTCTCACAATGCATACCAACGCCATGGATGCATTGTAGTTAGGTTATACTTATGTTTAGTATGCTGCAGCTCATTCCTTAGAGTTATAGGCTAATTCCTTTGATTAGTTATACTTAATTAGATAACTAATACTCGGGTTAGCACCTTAGTTGTGTATTGAAGTTTTACATGGAGAAACCCCTTAGATAGGTGGTGGGTTTGACACCTCGCCCTTATCGATCACAGGGCAAGAATGCCTCAACTCGGTGAGCACACAAGAGGAGTTAGAGGTGAATTTGAATACCTTAGCAACCCCTTGTCACTACCTTTTACCTTAGTTTAGGTTTATTTCACTACAAAAACCGCCGTATCGGCACAAAAATATATGTTACAATCTTTGTTACTCTGTCACTTAGAATTCAGTTGAAGAAGAAGCCTTAGATCACTAGAGCACCACAAGTCTCTGTGGTTCGACCCGTACGTGCCCAGTGCTACATCACGACACCGTGCACTTGCGGATTATAACATGTAGGTCATAAATTTATATACACTTCTTCGGGCCTACCATCATTATGGTAATCGTTGACCGTTTCACTAAATACTCTCATTTCATTGCTTTAAGTCATCCCTACACGGCACAAACTGTAGCAAAAATCTTCATCGACACAGTCCTTAAGCTGCATGGTATTCCTGCCACCATTGTATCCGATAGAGATGCCGTTTTCCTTAGTGGGTTTTGGCAAGCCTTGTTCCAGGCTGTTGGTACTTCTCTTCACATGAGCACTTCGTACCATCCGCAAACAGACGGCCAAACGGAGTGTGTCAATGCTTGCCTGGAATCATATTTACGTTGTATGTGTAGCTACAGGCCAACCAAGTGGGTTTCTTGGCTGTCTTTGGCAGAGTGGTGGTTCAACACCTCTTACCACACTAGTTTGAAACTCACGCCGTTTCAAGCTCTATACGGCTACTCTCCTCCACAGTTTGGACTCCATCAGACGGGTGGCATACGTCACTCTGTGGTCGATGATTATCTACACCAAAGGGGAATAATGACTACAGTCCTGCGTCAGAATCTTCTCCACTCTCAACACCGCATTAAGCAACAGGCTGATAAGAGGAGAACTAAGAGAGTGTTTGCAGTTGGGGACTGGGTATACTTACGCCTGCAGCCGTATCGTCAAATGTCTGTCCAACTACGCAAGAATCTCAAGCTGGCAGCCAAATTTTTTGGTCCATACAAGGTTTTAAAGAAAATTGGAGCGGTGGCCTATCGACTTCAACTGCCTGCTTCTTCCCGCATCCACCCCATTTTTCACGTTTCACAGCTTAAGCAAAAGCTTGGACAAGGGTTACTACCACAGACTTCATTGCCCAACATTGACAAGGAGGGTTTGTTTAAGGTGAAACCTGTCAAGGTTATCAACTCTCGCACCATTTTCAAAGGCCGTCGACCTATTCCACATGTGGAGATACAATGGTCTCATACAGCGGATGGAGATACATCCTGGGAAGACGTAGCTGCCATCAAATCTTCTTTTCCCAAGTTCATCCTTGAGGACAAGGATGCTCTGTAGGAGCCGGCATTTGTCATATCCCTTCTTAGTCATAGTCAGGGGTGCCCTTATAAATTCTAGGGTTGTCTTTAGTGAATTCTTATGTGAGTATCTGGCACGTGTGAGCCAAACCCTCTCGTTCTTTTTAGTGGTCTGTATTCACCTATGGGAGGTGTGAAGAATTTTATCGAGACTTTATGTTTCTTTTGCCTCTTTGAGGTCTTTCTCAATATCACAGTGTAGATCCTGTGAATTGAATCCCTAATCAGAGCTGTTTGTAGTGTAGATCATTACACCTTTTTATTGGCATTTAACTCATATTTTGTGCTCAGAAATCAGATATTATCCCAGATTCTGTATTTTCTTTGTTTTCAAGAATAAATATTTGTACTAATTAATTTTGTGTTTTTAGGTAGAAAATAAAGCTCGGAGAATCTGAGGAGCCAAAAGAGCAAAAAATTGGAGACTAGCGTCTATGGAGCAGAAAGCCAAAGCCCGCGCGCGCATCAGTTGCAACCCAACAAGGAGAAACCCATCTACAAAACATGGGCCCAAGCTACTCAAGACCCGGATCCAAAACCGCCTATATCCTGAGCCGTTAGATTTGCTCCATCCGCATCCAACGCTCGCTCCAACCTTCACATCAAACATCGATGCTCCCACGCCACACCGAAGACACCTATATATTCTCCCATAAACCCAAACCAAACGCACCCTTCTCTTTCCTTCTCTTCCTCACCCGACAACACCAGAGAGCTCTCCTCTTTTTCTCTCCCGACCAAATAATGGAAGAGCCCTCACCTTCTTCTTCTCTGAGCACAGCCACCAACAACCACTGCAACAGCCGCCTCCGCCATCCCCTCCTAATTGCTCTCTAGCCCTTTCTTAGCTTCTTCCCTAGGTGCTAAGAGAGAGATAGAAAGAATTAGGTTAGGGTTAGGGTTTCACAGTTGGGGGAAAATCGAAGTAAGGAAGTCTCAAAGCCGAATTCACAGAGCCGACAAGCGATTCAGAGAGTATGGGCGATTGGGTTTGTCTTTAATTTTTGTTTTGAAAAGAATTAGGGTTGGGTATTTTTGCATGTATAAATAGGTTGAGCAGAGGATGTTTGAAGGGATGCCTGGGCTAGCCAGAGCACCAATTTTAGGTTAATTTGTGTTTTGAGTATCTTAATCATGTTCTAATTACATTTGCTAGGATTTCAATGAAACCCTAATTCCCTGTTGTGATTTCAACTTTGTCTGAGTTGTTCTTGATTGATTAAATTATCAGATAACTTCAATTCTAGTACCCAATGCTTTTCTCTCACAATGAATGCCAAGTATCCATTGTAGTTAGGCTATAATTTGTGTTGAGTGTGCTGCAGCTCAAGCCTTAGAATTAGTTGCTAATTCCCTTGACTAGTTGTGCTTAATTAGACAACTAGTGCTCGGGTTAGTACCTTAGTGCTAATTGAAGTATCACTAGGAGAAACTCCTTAGATAGGTGGTAGAATTGACAAACTTCCCTTATCTGTCATAGGAACAAGAACACTCCAATTAGTTGACACATAACATGAATTGGAGGTGCATTTGACAATCCTAGTACTCCTTTAATCTCATTACTTATAGTTCATTTTATTCCACTGTTATAACCTTCACTTAGTCGCATCGACAAAACCTCAGTTGTGTTACACTTCTATGAATACAGTTTAGAGTAAGCCTTTGATCAACCATACAGCACCACAAGTCTCTGTGGGATCGACCTGTACTTGCCACGCCTCCAACAGGCGTTGTGCACTTGCAGTTATAACATGTAGGAAAACCCCTTTTAAAAGCCTACCAAGTTTTTGGCGCCGCTGCCGGGGACTTGGCGTGTGCTGTGTCGATTAATCGCTTTCTTCACTGTTTTTCCACTCACCCCTGTACATATTCACTTTGAATCATTGATTTTAGTCCTGTTTTAATGTAACTTAGTTGCTAGTTTCTTTTTCTGCATTTGCATATTGTTTATTATATCATTGCATTTTAGTTTATCTTAACTCCATCTGCATTCTCATAATATTAGCATGCATCTCATAGCACTCTACATTTGAAGCATCAATTGTATGTTCTTGTCATCTGTGCACATTCATTGAAGTGAAAGAAGCTGTAAGATAGTAGTGCATTGCACTCACTATCACATTTAGCATCTGACCTGGCTTAAGCTGTCACTACTCAGCCACTTTGAAAAATCCATGTGATTAACCATCATATGTGCTAATCGAATCTCGTGTAAAAGATGCTACCCGAACCGCATTCCTTCATCTCTTTTTGTTAAGCCCGCCGCACCTCGCCATGTAGAGTAACTAAGTATAGTCATCTCATACCCATAGCAGCATAACTCATTGATTACTTGTAGTTGTTTACACCAGCATCAATATTGATCCCTTGCTTTAACTTGCACATTTTTGGGAACTGAGATTGTTTGCTGAGTAAACAGGTGGTACCTGCCATACTGCTGTGCAAACCAAAGGAAAGAGAGAAAAGGAGCATAATCCAGTAGCCATTGTGGCTTAAAACGGTTGGTCATTCTCAAATCCCTTCACACTTTATATCTGCATGAATGAATCCATGATAGTTGAGTTTCATACATGTATGCATGTATGAACTTGTCACATCTTTCATGAACCTTACCTCACTGCGATTCTGCTAAGCTGTGCATAACTGAAAGTTGCTGAGCATCTTTGTCTGTGCACCTTTGAGCCCTGAGTTCAACTCCAGCCCCTGAAGCTGTGAGTTTGAGCAAAACCTGAGCTTAGCCTGTGAAAACCAAGTGAGTTGAACAATCCCAGTTGAAGTCAACAGAGATATTTGACATCAACTAACCCTGTTGACACCTTGTGCATGCTCTATTCTGTTGACAACCTGTTGAACCATCTACCCTGACTCCTTTGTGCGTAATCTGTGATAACCTTTGAAGCTCACCTGTGACCACCAGAGCCCCTGCTTATTTGCATAAACTGTGCACCTGCCAACCTGTGCTGTGCACACATTGCATTGTTCTGTGCTGTGTACTTTGCAAAAGCAACAACAAGCTCCCATGTATGCTGCAAATTGTGTGATTACCTGTGTGTTAATGGAAATTGGCTGAACCATTTGTCTTTTATCTGTGAACCACTTAGCTTTCAATCCTATCTACCATGTTGCATTTGTAAATTGGTTTTAGAAGTGTGTGTAATCTTATAGCATCTGAATGAGTAGTGTGTAACTTGAGTGAGCATAATCATCTGCCCTGTGCCTTTGCATATCTTGATCTGTTAAGCCTGCAAGCCTATTGAAACCCTGTCAACTGGCCCTGCAAACATCAAACTGTGCATCTGTGCAAAACCCTGTGAATAGCTGGAACTTGTACATGATCTCTGAAATTTGAAGTCAAATATGTTAACACTCGTGGCATGAAAATCATTAGAAATTCTTTGAAAATTGCTCATCCGTGCTTCTATGAACCAACATCTATGATCTGTGCATGACCCTGAACTATTTGAGTGATTGTTGAATTTGCATTAGCATTTCATATGTATGCCACGCACAAAACCTGCATATGCTGCACCTTGAGCACCTCATACAATTTTTTGAGATTTTCTTGCGCACCTACTAAACAGCCCTGTGCTGTATTACTCTGTGCACACATCCAGCACATAAACTGAGCTGTGCTGTGACTTGCATGAGCTGTGCTGTTGCATGAGGTACCCTGTGCATTTTTACACAATTGTTGTTTTTCCTATGCTCTGCACTCTCTAAAGCACCCCTGTGTGCTAGAAATTGTGTATGATTTTGTTGTAAATTGTGTCTCACTGGCTGTGCATAAGCTAAGCTTAGCCTGCACATAACCCGTCTTTGTGTGTAACCGGCCAATTGGTACTTGACCTGCCAACTCCCACCGTGTCCGAGCTCGCTTAAGATGGGTAAAATCTGTATCATGAAAATCCCCTGAGTTGCATATTGCATGGTAACTTGATAGCTCAAATTGATTGATGCTCTGACTTGACTGTCATCCCTTTGAGCTTAGCTCCCCGTGTTGTTAAAAGCATTGGGTACTTGACATGTGCTGATAATGGTTGTTTCTTTATGATTCTAAGTCTGTGTTGCTCTGTTTTGTTCTGAGCACAAAACTTGTGATGTGTTTGCCTTAGGAGCACTCCTGTGTGCTATAATTTGGATGCCATTACCTGTGCATTTGCACATGACCTGGGTTGCACCATAAACAGAAAGCCCAACCACTAGGCTTTGCAAACAACCTGGGCTGAACATTTTCACCCAAACTGGGCTCTGCGCCTGCCATAAACTGGGCTGGAACCACCCAATCACCTGGGCTTTACATAATCTGACCTGAAGCCCATATAACTTGGGCTGCACATTTGCAGCAACACCCAACAATCCTGTGTGCTGTGTTATTCTTGTGAGTTGTGCCTCCTTGTGCATAAAACCTGCACACCAGCAACCTGTGCATTTGCACACAACCTGGGCTCTGCACAACCTGAAGCCCACAAAAACCTGAAGCCCACAAAAACCAAAACCCACACAAACCAAACTAAGCCCATTTAAACCAAACCAAAGCCCACTGTCCACTAGGCTTTCCACAACAACTGGCTTTGCACTCCTTGGGCTTAGCTTCCCTGTTTTGAGACATCATTGGTTATACATGCTTGATGTGTGCTAGGCTATTTGAATTGCTAGATCATGTCAGGATTCTGGTCTGCAACTGGGGATACAAACAAATCCATTAGAGAGCTTGCTTACGGGCATGCCTCACAATATGAACTCCCCACAGTCCATGATGATTTTAGGGAATATTATGAACCTTCTCAGGGCCCTGTCCTTGAATATACATACCCTAATCATTATGAGCACATGTATCATCCACCACAGGTTGAAAATGAACACTTTTCTCATACCCAGTCATCACTTTTAGATCAATTAGAAGCTCAAGTATCTCGCTTTAGAAAGGCAATTACATGAGAAATCTGTCGAATCTAATTCCCTAGGCAATATGAAATGTATGCTTGTACCTTATGTGGTAGCTTAGGCCACCCTGCTGAGAACTGCTATATTTTGCATGATTTTAGGCAGTCTAGGGAAAGCCATGATAATCCAATGTACGAATTGTCTGGAAGTGACTATACTGGTAATCATTGGGACCATAATCAGCCTTTCAAAGGTTACGATCAGTATTCTAAGAGCCCAAATAACCATGCACACATGCATCATCAACCACCATGGGAGGATGAACAATGTTATACTCCCCCAACCCCTTGTATGCAGTCACTAATGGAAAAGCTCATAGAGCAAAACAATGATATACTTGGATGGAAAATGCATGATCATCCCTTCTCTAGTGAACCATGTGCACACCCATGTAATGATCATTCATATGAAACATGCATACCCACTAGTGAAGACTCCCCTTCTATGCCTACTCATGCACCTAACACTGAATATGAACCTAATCTAGAGGTAGATGAGTACACTGGAAATGCTCAAATTTTGAATGGGGAGATGAATTTTTGTTATGATGATGATGATGATGATGAATATGAAGGGCATGTGTATTTTGAAAATGTAGTGGAATCTTTAGGTTCAGAGACATTAAGCTTCTCTTCTGTGAACCCTATGAATGATGCTTCTTCTAATATTCATACCTGTGCTGCTGATATGGAACCTATGCAATTGTCCTGTGAAAATGAGCATGTTTTACCACCAGTTTGTGACCTAGGAATAGCTGAATTGTCTGTTGACACAGATGATTCAATGCATGTGTCTGATTCCATGCCTAGGTTACAGCATGATATCTCTCCTTGTCATCTTTTGGATGAGATTGAAATTTTGGATAATGATGAGTATGACATGGAGATTGATGAATTGTTCTATGCAGGTGAACATGATTTACCTTCTTCTGACCTTAGGAAAGTGTGTGATGGTGCAAATGATCTTATACATGAAAACAACTTAGATGTACCTAATCTCTCTCCTAAGGCACAGATTGAAACTCCTCCACCAAACCTAGGTGTAGTTTGTAACAAAATTGCAAAACCAACTTTTCTGAGAGTTCCTAATTTAGGCCTAGAGCTTTGTGCTTCCCAAGTCCTCTTGGACTATTTTGCATCAAAGTATAACACCTTTAAAGAGCCACAGTTGGAATATGTATGTCTCCCTGTTCTTAGCAAAACTCATTTTGAGTTAGACCTTGTGCATGATGTACCTTTAAATTTGCAAGATTTTGTGCTCACAAACACATCTGTTGACAAGTTTAGGTTTGGGGGAAAATCATTCTCATACGTAGTCTTACTTACACTCTCATGTTATATCTGTGTAAAGCTGTTGATGTTTGTACTTATTGTCTTTTGGGTTGATCCTCAACTCTTTAGATTGTTGGTATATGGTGAATTTTCATTGTATATAATCCAGTAGGACTTGTTAAATTTTCTTTTATTGAATCAGTTGAGTTTTCTTGTACATATATTGTGCTAATCCGATATGATCTCCACTAAGAATGTTGGATTCTAGCCTTGACTAATGAAGCTCTAACCTTGCTCCCGCCGACATCCGGTAATCTCTTCCCTTTTCTCTTATCAGCATAGTTCTCTTGGTATGTGACTGTTTAAAATTTTATCATCTGTTGACACATTGAGGACAATGTTTGATTTAGGTTTGGGGGTGCATTTGCATATAGAGTTTTTAGTCTTTTATTTAAAATAAAAATAAAAAAAAAAAATCAAAACTCTTTTGTAAATAAAAACCTCCAACTTTTAGAGATTTTAGAGTCACTAGCATGCTTCTAGCTATGTTTACATAGAGCGTCTGACCGAAATAACAAGAACTTGGAAGTACTGGAGAATACAATCGGGTTTCTTAGTTGATTAGAGCGTTAAAGTTGGATTTAACCATACCGGAGGGCGAATTAGGTGCTGTTTAGATATTCGGTAGTAGAATTGTGATCACCCATAGTGGAGACTACCCATTTTACATCAAGTGAGGCACCAAACTTCAATTTTTTGCAACTTTCTAGAAAAGCTGTTAGAGTGTGTGTCACCGTACGTCAATTCCGGGTAGGAATGGTGAGCTACCCAACTTCGTACCACTTTCAGCACTACTTTTGATCTCTTGAGTGCTAATTTTTGTCAATCATGAGGGTGACGTTTAAAGATGAAAACTCCTTCTAAATATCGATTTGCAGTTAGCATCACTCTCTCTCTCAATAAACAGACCCATAGAAACACATCATCATCAGCAAGCGGAGCAACATCAGAATATTTGAAGGAAAAGTTGATATAGTCCAAGGTTTACGTGCAACAAAGGAAAGAAAAGAAAAGAAGATGAGAATTAATGAAGTTTGTGAAAAATTGAGTTTTATTGTTTTATTTCAATTGTAAAAAAAAAAAAAAATCAAGTTTTTGTGAAGTTCAGAAGTTCGTCATCAACAGTGAAGACCGAAGACCGAAGATTGAAGACGTTTCTATGGTTCCTATGAGAGAATGATGTTAATTGCCGATCGGGTGAAAAGGTAAGTGAGTACTCCCATCCTTGCTAATGGTTGATTTCCTTTCTTAGAGATCATCAGAAAAAGATTCTTTTTGTCCACACTTCTGTGGAGTCTCCAGAAATTATCTCGGAAGGTTATCCTTCTTACCTACAACGTGTGCAGGATTTCTCTCTTTATTCCTGCCTGCACACATGAGAGACTAAAAAAGCGATCTTTTTGAGTGCAATTATCATAAAACCCTATTAGTGAGGCAGAAGTCGAGGCTTATGATCACAATCGAATCCGAATTCTTTCATATGGTATGGTTACTTCTCGCTCAGCACTTAAGGATGAGAATGCGTTCTTTGGTAGTTCTAACTTCTTGTTACTAGCATGCAGAAACTCTATGTCCTCATAGCTCCTTGGATGCTTGAGACTCTTTTACACTCAGAAGTTGGAGAAGGTTTTGTGGGTACACCTCTCGGTAAACCCTCACGAGACTACAACTCGTCCACTAGGGACACCTAGGGGTTTAAAGGCTTAGTGCATACGCTAAATGCATTCGAGAGACCCGCGACAGGTGGTATAGCTAGGATTTCCTAATTTTTGTTTCACTTGAGGACAAGTAAAATTCAGGTTTGGAGGTATTTGATGAGTGCCAAATATTGCATATTTATACACCTTTTTATTGGCATTTAACTCATCTTTTGTGCTCGAAATCGAGATATTATCCCTGCATTCTCGTATTTTCTTTGTTTTCAAGAATATATATTTGTACTAATTAATTTTGTGTTTTTAGGTAGAAAATAAAGCTCGGAGAATCTGAGGAGCCAAAAGAGCAGAAAATTGGAGACTAGCGTCTATGGAGCAGAAAGCCAAAGCCCGCGCGCGCATCAGTTGCAACCCAACAAGGAGCAACCCATCTACAAAACATGGGCCCAAGCTACTCAAGACCCGGATCCAAAACCGCCTATATCCTGAGCCGTTAGATTTGCTCCATCCGCATCCAACGCTCGCTCCAACCTTCACATCAAACATCGATGCTCCCGCGCCACACCGAAGACACCTATATATTCTCCCATAAACCCAAACCAAACGCACCCTTCTCTTTCCTTCTCTTCCTCACCCGACAACACCAGAGAGCTCTCCTCTTTTTCTCTCCCGACCAAACAATGGCAAAGCCCTCACCTTCTTCTTCTCTGAGCACAGCCACCAACAACCACTGCAACAGCCGCCTCCGCCATCCCCTCCTAATTGCTCTCTAGCCCTTTATTAGCTTCTTCCCTAGGTGCTAAGAGAGAGATAGAAAGAATTAGGTTAGGGTTAGGGTTTCACAGTTGGGGGAAAATCGAAGTAAGGAAGTCTCAAAGCCGAATTCACAGAGCCGACAAGCGATTCAGAGAGTATGGGCGATTGGGTTTGTCTTTAATTTCTGTTTTGAAAAGAATTAGGGTTGTGTATTTTTGCATGTATAATATAGGTTGAGCAGAGGATGTTTGAAGGCATGCCTGGGCTAGCCAGAGCACCAATTTTAGGTTAATTTGTGTTTTGAGTATCTTAATCATGTTCTAATTACATTTGCTAGGATTTCAATGAAACCCTAATTCCCTGTTGTGATTTCAACTTTGTCTGAGTTGTTCTTGATTGATTAAATTATCAGATAACTTCAATTCTAGTACCCAATGCTTTTCTCTCACAATGAATGCCAAGTATCCATTGTAGTTAGGCTATAACTTGTGTTGAGTGTCTTTGCAGCTCAAGCCTTAGAATTAGTTGCTAATTCCCTTGACTAGTTGTGCTTAATTAGACAACTAGTGCTCTGGGTTAGTACCTTAGCTGCTAATTGAAGTATCACTAGGAGAAACTCCTTAGATAGGTGGTAGAATTGACAAACTTCCCTTATCTGTCATAGGAACAAGAACACTCCAATTAGTTGACACATAACATGAATCGGAGGTGGATTTGACAATCCTAGTACTCCTTTAAGCTCATTACTTATAGTTCATTTTATTCCACTATTATAACCTTCACTTAGTCGCATCGACTGTAGGATCATAATATCGCAACATACAAGGCTCGCGGGATTAGTGAACGACGGTGTCGCGAGGGAGTCGCAGGGAGCTAAAATAAACGACGCAATGGATAACGACAGGCAAAACATAAAGAAGACGTGAGAGCTTGGCGAGGGTTAAGAAGTGTCGCGAGAGTGAATGTTTGTGCATCTGCGACACTTCGCGGGACATTCCCGAAAATAAAGGATAGCTTAGCTGTCATCCACTATGTATTACCCTATATAAAGGGCTAAATGAGTCTGTAAGAGGGAGAGATCTTTTTGGAATTGTTAAGCAAGTCAATAGGAGAGAGAAAGTTGAAGAGCATTTTAATTTCTAAGTGTAATTCTATTATCCTGTGTAAACATTTCATGGACTCAATCAATAAATATTCTTGATCTTACATCTTTCAATGGATTAATTAAGCAAAATTGAGTAAGGGGTGTAGTGTGGGATTTCCTGCTACTACATATGCGCTAGAAACAGGGACGATCATTTGTAAAAGAGAGAAGATTGCAATTAAAGTTTTTGAATCGGGAAAATGAGAAAGGAAAATCTTAAATCGGATGAAAAAGATATGGCATGCAACACAGACACCAGAGTACTGATTAGCGAATTTCATGAAAATATCAAAGGAAGAATACACAAACGGGATTTCGAAGGAAAGAAGATTACGGATAGAGAAATGGCATCACCTTTGAAGGATTGGGAAAAGCAAGAGATAACATTCACTATGGGGGAAATATCCAAAGAAAATTTGGATCACACATCTCCTTGGTGATCACAATAAACACGTATAAGGAAGGAGAGAAATCGGAGAACACGGTGAAAACATGGATGGTGAATGGAGTTTTAATCGATACGGGAGTCCGGTGAACATCATGTTCTATCACGCTTACAAAAAGATGGGATATAAAGACGAAGATATGATTTTCGCGGCTTACAATATTCAAGGTTTTGGTAATTCCATAACAAAAGTAAAAGGAGAGATAAAAATACGTATTCCGTTAGGAGGAATTGAAACACAAGGTGACATTAAGTGTAGTGGATATGGAATCACCATACAACATATTACTAGGAAGACCATGGATACATGCAATAAAAAGCCGTGGCGTCAACGCTTCATCAATGTATCAAGTTTCCTACACCAACTGGGATCGGCGAGATCAAAGGGGACGTGCCAAAGGAAGAATATACTATCAAAATGAAGTAAAGTGTTGCGAGGAGCAAGTAAACAAGCGAAAGAATATATCAAAATACCGCGAAAAAAGATGGCGAAGGCAACTAAGAAAGAAGAAGAATTCAGAGTTTACATGATAAGAGCAAAGGAAGGAAAAGGCATACCTGGCGAGATCTCGGGAGAAGAAGATGATCTTGCGAGAGAACCAAAAGGACCAACCCCTATGGGAGAACCGAAGGCCAGATTACGTCGCGGCGAGAACAAACCAAAGAAGTGAACATTGGAACTAAGGAAAAACCCAAGATGCTAAAGATTGGAACTAGCATGGAAGCGAGATGAAGAGAAAAGAAGCGTCGATCTGTTACGAGATTATAAAGACATCTTCGCGTGGGATATGGATGAAATGCCGGTATAGATCCGTCAATCGCTTTGTCACAAGTTAGAAATTGATAAAAATGTGAAGCCATTTAAACAAAGAATTAGAAAGATATAGCAACAAAGATACCACCCTCGAGATAGAAGAAGAAGCACAGAAGATCTTTTGGACGCGGGAATTATTAGACAAGCAAAATATCCTGAATGGATAGCGAATATGGTTATAGTTCCAAAGAAGAACAAGGGAATACGGATCTGCATTGATTTCACTGATTTAAATAAAGCTTGCCCTAAAGACAGTTTTCCACTGCCAGATATTCCACAACTAGTCGAATCGTAGGGAATGGAAGAGTATCATCTACGGACGGGTATAAAGGTTACAACCAGATTCCTCTCGCCGAGGAAGATCAAGAGCACTTTGCTTTCTTCGCTCCAAGAGGATTATCTTGCTATACTAAAATGCCGTTTGGTCTGCGAAATCTTTGGAGCAACGTATCGGAGGATGGTGGAAGAGGTATTCGCGAGAATGGATACACAAAACACTAGAGGTATACGTGGATGACATCTTTGGTAAAAAGTAAGAAGGCAGAGGATCACGTGCGAGACTGAAAGAAATTTTTGAGCAGATGAGGCGTTTTAACATCAAAGTAAATCCAGAAAAATGTACCTTCGGAGTTGCGTCAGGGAAGTTCTTGGGTTACATTATATCAAAGGAAGGAATACATGTTGACCCGGAGAAAGTAAAAGCAGTTCGCGATATGCCGACACTGCGACAGTAAAGGATGTTCAAAAGTGAATAGGTTGTTAGCATCACTAGGAAGGTTCATCTCGCGGTCATCAGATAAGTGTAAACACTTTTCAATTATTCGAAAAAAGGATCGAAGTTTAAATGGACGGACGAATGTGAAAAGGCTTTACAAGGGATCAAAGAACATTTAATGGATATATCCATTATGCAGAAGGCAGAACCAGGAGAAGAATTATTAATATATCTCGCGACAACTTCGCATGCCTTAAGTGCGGTTTTCTTTGCGAACGGGCCTTGAGGAGTAGAAAAACCAATCTATTACATCGACCAAAACTTTTAATGCCGCGAGAAAGAAATTATTCGAAGATCGAAAAATTAATCCTAGCATTAGTTTATGCAACATTCAAGCTTCGCATATATTTTCAAGCACATACCATTAAGGTAGTCACAAAAATACCAATTGAGTCGGTGATGAAACATTCA
The DNA here is from genome assembly GCA_023531295.1 of Papaver armeniacum. Lineage (NCBI taxonomy): Eukaryota > Viridiplantae > Streptophyta > Magnoliopsida > Ranunculales > Papaveraceae > Papaver > Papaver armeniacum. Next base: position 818,870 of record JAJJWW010009461.1, read on the forward strand.
AAAAGATCGGGAAGAGTTGAAAGATGGAATGCTCAAATAAGCCATTGTAAACTCAAGTATGAGATATTATCCTCAACTAAGTCACGAGGTTGTCGCAGACTTTTAGCAATTTCCTTTGGAAGAAGATGAAGCGATAAATGAAATGATGGATGTAGAAGAAGAGTATGGAGACCCAAAAGACACGCTAACCGAACCAGACAGAGATGGGAAATATTAGTAGATGGATCATCAAATGGAGAAGGAAATGGAGTGGGAATTGTTATGATTTCACCGACGAAGGCAATAAATTAGCTTTCTCTTTTAGATTGGAGTTTGAATCCACGAATAATGAAACAGAGTATGAAGCTATAATACATGCTCTGCGACTTGCAATAGAAATGAAATTGGAGAATATAAGGATTACCAGTGATTCGCAACTAGCAATTCACCGTAATGAGAGAAATATACTACAAATAATCCATCTTTGAAAAAGTATAAGAAGCATGTTGAAGAATTGTCAAGCACGAGATACCAAAAATAAAATGGAGGCACATATCAAGGAGAGATAATAGACTTCATGAGACGCTTTTGCCTTTATATCAAGTATGATGATGAGACCGATCACGAGGAATATCAAAATACGACGACGCTACGACGCCATCAATTAATAAAGAGGAAGGACAAGAAGCAGATATAATGATGGTGGTAGATGAAATGCAATGTCGCGAGGAAGACTGGAGAGTAGAACTTCACGCGTACTTAATGAAAGGCGAGGTACCAAGAAATAGATTGGAAGCACACAAGTTAAAGAGTAGGGCAACAAATTATGAATTAAGAGATGGCGTGCTTTATCGGCGTTCTTTTGATGGACCTTCACTTCGATGTCTAACAAGGAAAGAAGGAGAAACCATATTGAAGATGCTGCATAGTGGGGATGCCGGAAATCATAGCGGCGGGAGATCTCTGGCGTATAAGGCAAAGACACAAGGATATTATTGGCCATATATGCATGAGGACGCGAAAGCAATATCCAGGCGCTGCGAAGATTGTCAAAGACATGGGAAGAAGATACATGCACCTGGAGCACCATTAAATTCTTCGAGAAGTGTGTGGCCTTTCGGAAAATGGGGTTTAGATATTGTGGGACCATTTTTACCGGGAACAGGGACAAAGAAGGTACTTAATTGTCGCAACGGACTATTTCACAAAATGGGCGAAGTGAAAGCGGTCAAAGCACATTCGCGATAAGGATGTTTTTACTTTCATATTTGAAAATATTATATGCAGATTTGGGATCCCGCACAATTGGTATCTGATAATGGGAAGCAGTTTGAAGGGCAAAATATAGAATTACTGCTTAATGCATTTCAGATAAGATGTGGAAAATCAACCCCATTATATCCACAAGCTAATGGCCAAGCGGAGGCAACAAACAAAACAATTGCTGATATATTGAAGAAAAAGTTGGAAGGACACAATAGGGGATGGTGCGAACAAGTACCCAATGCAGTATGGGCTTATAATACAACTAGAAGAGAAGCCACGGGAATGTCCCCTTTTTGCTTAACTTACGGAGTTGAAGCAAGTACTCCCACGAGAGGTCGTGATTCCGACAACCAAAAAGCAGTGCAGGATAAAAATCTTAGCGCCGGCAACATTCTAATCAAGTTGGATGAATTGGAAGAAAAACGAGAGAAGGCATTGCGACACATGGAGAATTATCAGCGAAGACTGGCGAGAGAATATAACAAGCGTGTAAAAATACGTGAGTTTCAACCAGGAGACTTGGTGTTGCGAGAAACCCCAATATATCAACGTGAAAGCGGAGGCAAGTTGGCGAGAAAATGGGATGGACCTTATATCATCAAAGAAGTAGTTGGTACAGGGGCATATAGATTGATAGATCCCGAAGGAAAAGATGTGGGACAAAAATTGAGTAGACCATGGAATAGATTATATCTAAAGAAGTATTACCCGTAAAAATGGGAGAGGAAAAATGAATCAAGATGAAGTACTTCTTTGCAAAATCCGCGAAGATCTCGCGACAAGAATAACAAGAAGTCATGAATGGCTTAACAAAACAACAAGAGCTAATGAATGATTAAATGAATGAATCAGCGAATATCTCGCAAGCAAAATAGCAAATGATGAAGAATGATCGAATAAAAGAATGAATGAATGGGACGAACCTTTATGGCGTACACCCTAGTTCGCGAATAACATTTCGTAAGAGGCAAATGTAAGACCTAAAGTGCGTCATATAAGGGGTATCTCTCGACATGGCTCGGAAAGGTTACACCGCTCCCGAAGCCTGAGTCATGAAAATTTGGGGCCCATGAAAGCCTATCCAGGAAGAGGTACCTTGGATTCCCAACTATATATATAAGGTTATACCCTGGTTGGGCGACCGAGGGTCTCTTCTTAGAGTCAGTGTATGCTCAAGGCGCCGAGGTACACGGTTGAGCCGAGTGCCGGGATGGATGAACCTACCCTGGCCATTCTTGGCAAGTCTTGGCATATGTTGCACTCGCCCGAAGAAAACTCCACTTAGGGTGCAGTCTCGTAACCATAAACCATATAGGTATAAGGGATAAGAGGCTGCGAAAACAACTGGTTGTTGTTAAGACCGGATGGGAGGAGCTAGTCTTGTATGGCCGATGTTTCGCCTCCTTGAAGGGGCAACCGGGGAGATGATAAGGGCGACGCTCTCCATTAGGGGGGGTGTCAAAACAGACGCAAATGTCATGAGGCTTTGTTTTCGCAAGGAGACTTAGGCTTGTCATATTTGTGCAATAATCTTGAAGAGGCAATAATACTAACGCGAGGGTAAGACGAGATCAATGGGTCTTTACACGAAAATGTACGGACGTCCTGCGATTTCGTCGCAAGACGGCAATGTCATGGGGCTCCATGTTCGCAAGGATATTTAGGCTGTCATATTGTCGCAAACAAAACATCCTGCAGAGGCAAAAATACTTGAAAAATGATAAGGCAAGATCAATGGGTCTTTACATGCAAGTGTAAAGACGTCCCGCGATTTTGTCGCGATGAAAGGTAAAGGTGGGAAGACCTCTAATTAGGGAGGTCTAACTTAGAAGACCACATAAAAATGATAAGGCAAGGTCAATGGGCCTCTGCATGAAAATGTAAGGCGGCCTGCGATTTTGTCGCCGTGAGAAGAATTAAAATCAAATCCCTGATTGGGATGGATTTACTTAATAAAAAACTCAATGAGCGAACATGCTCGCAAGGTGGTCTTAACTAAGAAAGGAAGAAAGAAATATGGAAATTACTCAATCAAAAGAGCTAAGTCACTCAAACAAAAAGGAATTCTAACAAATTACAAAGAGAATTTAACTCTCTACAAAGGGTGGTTGAGACTTTTCTGCGCCTTTATTACCTTCACATCCGCCAGTTGATGGATTTTCTTGAGAAATGTTTTCATCACCTTTGTTCTCGCCAATTCTTTGGACTTTCATCGAAATTTTTCTATTCGAGATCTTCATCGACGACTTCCTTATCGGGAGATCTTCGCCGCTTTCATAGTCATAATCACTATCGGGAGGATTAGGGACTTCATCATCACTTACTTCCGGAGGATCAACATGTATAGGATCAAGAGACTTAGAAAGTAAAATCTCATTCACAAGGATTTCAAACTTTGAGGGGAAATTGACGAAGCGGCGCTTTCGACGGTTTTTACTATCTATGTCTTTACGATCGGACATGTAATCAAATCTACGTTCCGCACGATCGCGAGAACGAGCGAGGGAGGAAGCGAGTAATCCATTTTCTTTGCGAATTTTTGAATAATCGATTTGAGAGTAGAAACGACGGCACGAAGCTTCTTCTCGTAACTCGCATAATAAACACGCAATAAAAGATTAAAAGAGATCCTTACAAAGATCTTTGGAACTTTGAGAATAAATAAATGAATTAAGGTAGTCAAATAATTTGACTACCTTCCTTTTGAAGAGTAAGTTGTTGAATTAAAGCCGCGAAGTTATTCCCCAGCACAGTCCATGGCATCATCAAATGAGTCTCCGACTAAACCTTTCAATCGAGATCGCAACTTCTTGTCATTAGAAACAAGTATGGAATTTTCGGTGGCGAGAGTAGAGTTGGATTTTTCTAATTTGGTGCATTGTTCTGGAATTGCTTCGCTTTTACACTCAAAGTTATTCTACCTTGAATAAGTTTATCTCTCTCGGAGGAACTCTCTTCAAGTTGATTTTTCAAAGTATGAATGATCTGTTCTTGTTCTTTGCATAGTTTTTGACAAGCATCATACTGTTGCGAGTAGATCGCCACCTTATTCAACAGAGAACGTTTCTCTTGTGAAAGAGTTCGATTCTCATCGATACAGTTTCCAACTCCAAATTAGTTTTAGTCGGAGAATAAGAGAGGCGAGATAAGTCATTACTTAATGAGTCTTGCTTTTGTGATAAATCAAAATTCTCTTTAGACAAGTTATTTATTTGATGTTGCATAGGTATGGAGATTATCTAAGAGATTATCTTGCTCCATCCAAGCATCTCTTTCAACTCGAACTTCTTCAACGATAGACTCCGTCTGATATATCTCCATTATTCGTTTCTGGTTTAATACTTGGAGGACGAGCAAGGGTTTGAGTTGTAAAAAAAAAAAAAAAAAAAAAAAAAAAAAAAAAAAAAAAACTCGTGAAGAATTATCACGATGGCGAGAGCATACCTTTTAATTCTTCGTTCTTCTTGCGAAGATTATCACGATCAAGTGAGATACTGAGAAATTTTTGATTTTCAAGGTGGAGATTATTACATTTCACAGTCATAACTTGGAGATCATCCTTCAGCTTATTAATCTCTTGAACTAAAGATGCTTGCGAGATCCTATCGAGGACCAAGATGCTTACTTAAAATCTCGCAGACGTTGGATTTGACAGGATCAGAAGAAGTCTTTTTGGCATCATTCACGAGATCAGAAAGGACCTTAAAGGCCACATCTATCCCCTCTAAATTTTCCGAAGTTAGAGGAATTTGTTCAAACAAAGAAGACGAGTCGTCTTTTGTCAAAGGAACCTCATGAGAGGAGGAGGTTTCAGGGAGAGAAGTGATTGGAGAAATAATGGGGACATTAATAGCGGAGGAGGAGGTATAATATCATTTTTAGTAGGACAATTGAAAGGAACTTGGTCTATGAGGAGTTGAGGTATAGAAATATTGTCGCCGATAATGTTACCGTAAGAAAGAGGCACAAAATTATCTTGCGAAGATTTCGCAGCAGGGGAGATGAAGGTGTGAATGAAGGAAATGGAACGTCGGGAGTAACTGAGGTTTGGAGTAGCGAAGCCTTTTGGGAGTATTACCAGTAGTTTTATCATCCTGCGAATGACAAATTAAATAAGAAACAGAGGCAACAATGCATTATTAATAAAAAAAGAAATGTTTCTCAGATACCTTGTCACTCGCAGGACTGTCTTTTTGAAGCCATAGATTTTGCTCGCGAAGAGGGCTTTTGTTGCGTGAGGGATTCTTGTTGCGAGGTAGGTTTCGATGGCGAGCCCAAAGAAAGAAGAGGGTCCTTCACGGTAAATTTAGTTCGGATTGGTTCTTGCTAAACAACAATGGCGAAAGAGAACTACAAAGTTAATTATACCGGTATGATTTCAACAAGAAAAGCTAATTTGATCAACCACAAAATCAGCCGAGATATGGCAAAATTAACAAACTGGGACGCCATGAGAGTAACAACCGCTAGGGAATAGCAAAAATGGTGAAGAAGACGGTAAGAGACAATAATAGGCAAACACTTGCAGAACGATGAAGAAGAAGAACACTTACAGCTGTGTTGAGTGTGCTGCAGCTCAAGCCTTAGAATTAGTTGCTAATTCCCTTGACTAGTTGTGCTTAATTAGACAACTAGTGCTCTGGGTTAGTACCTTAGCTGCTAATTGAAGTATCACTAGGAGAAACTCCTTAGATAGGTGGTAGAATTGACAAACTTCCCTTATCTGTCATAGGAACAAGAACACTCCAATTAGTTGACACATAACATGAATTGGAGGTGCATTTGACAATCCTAGTACTCCTTTAATCTCATTACTTATAGTTCATTTTATTCCACTGTTATAACCTTCACTTAGTCGCATCGACAAAACCTCAGTTGTGTTACACTTCTATGAATACAGTTTAGAGTAAGACTTTGATCAACCATACAGCACCACAAGTCTCTGTGGGATCGACATGTACTTGCCACGCCTCCAACAGGCGTTGTGCACTTGCAGTTATAACATGTAGGAAAACCCCTTTTAAAAGCCTACCGGGCTTTCTTTTGAACACTAAGCTTACGCTTTCGTGTACACAAGTCCTTAAGAAACTTGGCATAAGCGGGAATCTGCTTAATCGCATCCAACAATGGTAGGTTGATAGTTACCTGCTTAAAAACCTCCAATATATCATTAAAGTTAGACTCCCTCTTAGTTGGAACTAGCAGCTGGGGGAACGGGGCTCTAGGCATAAAGCCTGGTTCAATATGACCCTAATTGGTCTCATTAGAGACTTTATCAGTCTCCTCATTTTTTGGCTCAGAAGGGTGAACTACAACATGTTCACTTTCAGGCATGGCGACCTTATTGTCAACTTTCTTTCCACTCCTAAGGGTTGTAATAGAATTCACATGATTGTACGATTTCTCTCCTTTAGGGTTAGGATCAGTATGACTAGGGAACCTTCCATCTTCTCTCTCACTAAGGAACTTAGCTATTTGGCCGACTTGAAGTTCTAATTTAGCAAGAGACTGGGAATTATTCTTAAAATTCTCGCTTGGTTTCCTCTTGAAAATTACCCCGGCTCTTTACTAACATTTCTGGCTCGTGTTAACATATCCCGGCTCTTTTTAGTATACTAAGAGATTCCTCTAAGCTAGTCATTCTATTCTCGAAGGGTTCTGAACCTGGGTTTGACACGAAGAATTCTTATTATAACCAAAACCTGGGAGGCTGAGAATTACTAGATCGACCTTGATTCGGCCCTTAGACCAAAAGAAATTAGGATGGTTTCTCCAACCAGGGTTGTAGGTCTCTGAGTATGGGTCAAACTTCTGACGGTTCTCAAACCTAGCATTGTTATAGACAGCATGAGCTTGCTCTTCACTAACCTGACCTTCCCAAAATGAGTTATTGGGTTCTACTCTACAACGAGAGACTTGAGAGGCTCTAATCCTATCATCAGGTTCAACAAGAGACCTATGTTTAGACTGATTCAATTCCAAAGCTTCTAACCTTCTAGACAAAGCAGCAAACTTAACATCTGACCCGAAGCTTGTATCAACCACATTGGTGCTACTTCTATTGACCAAAAGTCTTTTAGGGGGTTCAACACAAGACTCCCACTGTTGGGATTTCTCAGCAACAACTCCTAAGAAGGTAAAGGCACCCTCAACACTTTTATTAGTAAACTCACCAGCACACATAGACTCGACCATGGCTTTGGTCGAATAGTCTAAACCATCATAAATAATCCCTACAAGTTTCATCTTATCAAATCCATGGTGAGGACACTTTGAGATAGGAGATCATTGAATCTCTCTAAAAACCCGTAAAGAGACTCTCCCTCTTGTTGCACACTGGCACTAATTTTACGCCTAACATTTGCAGAGTTTTATGCTTAGGGTAGAATTTCATATAGAAAGCAGCAATAAGTTCCTGCCATGTTTCAATGGATTCAGATGGTAGGTTGTTTAGCCAGGTCTTGGCTTTATCTTTGTAATTGCAGGAAATCCCACAATACACCCCTCACAAGAATTTACTTTACTAATCCATTTGAAGATGAATAACTATCTATTTTTATTGATTATCTTCTTGAAATGTTTACAAGGATGGATAAAACAGAGCTAAAGAAATTACAATCACTCTAGATTTTCTCTCTCCTAATGACTTGCTTAACAATTCAAAAAGAACTCTCCCTTCAACAGACTAACTCAACCCTTTATATAGGGTAATACACAGTGGATGACTGACTAAGTTTGTCCTTTATTTTCGGGAATAACTCGCGAAATGTCGCGAGTGTTATAAACATTTTTCCTTGCGACACTCCTAAATCTCGCCAAGTCTTCACAATTTTCTCACGTTCTGGCTTTCGTCATCTAATGCGTCATTTAAATCACTTCCCTGCGACACCTTCGCAATACTGTCGTTTATTGATCTCGCAAGGTATTGATGTCGCGATATTCTGATCCTACATCTTGCCTATTTTTTCTTGAATATTGCTTGAAGAGCGATCTTTAAGAAAAAATCCGTTGTTGTAGTAGTCTTTGATTTTTGTTGATGAAGGAACGAGCGAAAGAATATTGGACTTGAAAAGTACGTACTTGCCTCTATTCTTTTGCGAGATTCCGAAACTTTGAAAAGTGATTTTAAAAGTATCATCCCGAAGTATACTAAATATGAAGTATTCTTGATGAAATATAAGAAACATTTAATCCTCCAAATGTAAGAAGTATTAAAAATCCCTCATGCGAAACCTTCGTTCCATGTTCTTTGCCTCATGCTATGAGCTCTTACTCTCGCAGGTTCACCCTATAATTTCGCAAGTTGCTCATACTTTCCTTATGAATTATGCTGATATCATCTGCTACGTCATTCTTTTAGTGCTCCGCGAAGTCTTATTAGTCATAATTATGTTATAAGAATTAATATTTTGAAATATCGCGATCGTTCATTTTCACCAAAAATTTTTTGTCAGCAAGGTTCCGTGTATTTAGGAATGACCGCTTACACGTGTCTAACATTCCCCTTTTTACCGAAAGTTTTTAATGCTATCCGGTTACCCTTTTTCTGTCTATTTAAGGGAGAATTTCCCATGAAAATTCTTCTTTTCTTTTATTTCATCTTCTTTACTGCCTGCAATTTTTCACTGATGTTTTCCTTCATCGTCTTCTTCATCATCTTTCTACTGTAATTCTTCTGCTACTGTTTTCATGGCATCAAGGTTTGCGAACTTTGCTAAATTTAATCATTTCGTGATTGATCTTTCCTAATGAGATAGTTTTGTTCTGTTACTTCCTTTTTTTTTTAATGACTTTCCTGCCATTTTTGTTTTAGCAAGGACAAGTCTAGCATCAAATTCACCGTTGCAAATCCTAATATTCCCAAGGGTTCGCAGCCGAAATCCTTTGCTTCTAAGAGAAAGACTACGAATGACAAGGTATTTAAGAAACATTTATCCTTTTAATAACAATATTGTTGCCTCTGTTTCTTATTTAACTTGTAATTCGCAGGATGACAAAGATATTAATTTATCTCCCAAGAAACCTCGCCAATTTAAACCTGTCGCACCTGCCATTACTTTTCCTGGGTTTAAACTTACTACTTCTCTCGCGGCATCTTCGCAAGATAACCCAATTCTTTCTTCTCTAGCGACGTCTTCGCAAGATAACCCAATTCCTTCTTCTCATGAAAAACCACCTTCTCCTGCGATGACCTCGCCTGATAAGTTAGTCCCTGAATTTTCCGTTAATGAGATTCTTCAGAATGTTCCCCTCTCCACTTTTACTCTTAATACCTCTATCTCATCTTCCCTTGTTGATCAAGCTCCTCCAACTGGCATTCTTATGACTAAGGATGACTCAGCTTTTGCCTCTTCTTCCATCATTTCTTCTTCCTCTGAATCTCTCTCTCTTACCAAAGAAAACTTAGAAGGGATGGATATAGCTTTTAAAGTTTTATCAGCTACCATGAATGATGTTAAGAAAATCTCCACTGATCCTGTCAGGTCTAGTGTTTATGAAGCTATGAGTAAGTATTTTGGTTCTGATACGATGTCGCGGGCATCCTTGGAACAAGAAATTAAGATCTTAAAGAATAGCCTTCATAATGCTTCTCTGGATCGCGACAATCTTCGCAGGAAAAATGAAGAACTAAAAGGTACCACTTCCTTCCCTTTTTTTTTTTTTTTTTTTTTTTTTTTTTTGTTTTGAAGACTTTGTTCGCCTTTAAAGTTTTGAATCAGAAACGTAAAATGGAGATATATCAAGTGGAATCTATCGCGGAAGAAACTCGAACAGAAAGAGATGCTTGGATGGAGCAATATAACCGATTAGATAACCTCCATACATATTCTATTGACCAGATAAATAATCTTACCCAAGAAAACGCCTACTTAGTCCAGAAACAAGAATTGTTAAGTAGCGAATTGTCGCATATGTCATATTCTTTGACTAAATCTAATTTGGAATTGGAAACCTTATCAGATGAAAATGGAACTTTGTCCCGAGAGAAGCGAGCTTTGTTGGATAAAGTGGCTATATCCTCGCAGCAACTTGGTGTTTGTCGAAAAGCATTGAATGAGCAAGAACAATCTATCTGCTCTTTGAAAAATAAACTCAAAGAAACCACAACCGAAAGAGATAAGCTTATTCAGGGTAGAATAACCCTAAGTGTGAAAACAAAACAGCTCAAGGATGAATATACTAAGTTAAAAGAATCTCATTCCTCCCTTGCGAAGGAGAATAATTTACTGATTTCTAATGAAAAAAGCTTGCGTTCTCGATTAAAAGGTCTTGTTGGTGATGATTTTGATACTGCCATGGATCATTTGGAGAATAGTTGCTTTGCCCTGACCCAATATCTTATCTCGCAAAAGGAAGGTAGTCATAAAATTTGACTGCCTCAACTACCGTTTTTCCTTTCTAATTTCTTTCATTATTTTTTAATCTTAACTCTACTGTTCTTATATATTTTCGCAGAATCTGAAAAAGATCTTCGCACTTCTCTGTCTACTTTGGAATCCTCCCATGCCAAGATTCGCAAGGAAAATACGATTCTGGTTGCTACTCTTGCCCATTCTCGTGATCGTGCCGCGAGGAGACTTAATTATCTCAACCATCTTAAAGATGTCCAAAGTAGGAATCAACAAAAGGCACTTCTTCGTCAATTTCATCCCAAAGCTGAAGTTGTCGTGAATGAGATCTTACTCTCTAAATCCCTTGAACTGTCTTGTTGCACCTTTGGAAGTTGGAGATGATGAAGTTCCTAATTCTCCGATAGTGATTATGATTATGAAAGCTGCGAAGATATCGCAAACAATGAACTTGTCGAGAAGGATCTTTATGAAGCTGAGAATCCCAATGAAGAAACTTCTGATGGAAATCCTCTCACTAGTGAAGGTGATGCTGATAAAATTGTTGAAGGACATTTATCATCTCCTGTTGCCGAGAATGTCGATGTAGAAAATTAAGTTACTCTTATAATTTTATATCTTTCAGTCTCTCTTTCTGCATGACTTTTTGTATGAGATGCTTTTCAATTTTTGTTGAAGTACGCTTTTTGATTGGAAAGACCAAATCCTTTGATGAACAATCTCTTATCTTCTCTTTCTTTCTCATTTTAGATTTGCAATTTTAATCTCGCAAGATTATTCGCTTACCTTTAGTTATGTTGAAGTTCATCATTGCGACAAGATCGCAAGATATCCTCACAAATGAAGAAATCTATTGATCTTGTCTTATCATTGATTGTGTGGTCTTATTTTGCCTTCCTAATTAAAGGTCTTATTTCGCCACCCCTCGTTGCGACAAAATCGCAGGACGTCTTTACATTTTCATGTAATGACCCATTGACCTTGTCTTATCATTTGTTAAGTATTTTTGCCTCTGCAGGATATTTTATCTGTGACAATATGACAGGCTTAAATACTCTTGCGAGTGTAAAATCCCATGACATTGCCGTCTTTGCGACGAAATCGCAGTACGTTTTTGCATTTTCATGCAAAAACCCATTGATCTCGCCTTATCCTTGCGTCAGTATTATTGCCTCTACAGGATCATTGCACAAATATGATAAGCCTAAATTTCCTTGCGAAAATAAAGTCTCATGACATTTGCGTCTTTTGACACTTATCAACTCCCTAATGGAGGGTGCCGCCCTTATCTTCTCCCTGGTTGCCCCTTCAAGGAGGCGTACATCGGCCATACAAGACTAGCTCCTCCCATCCGGTCTTAACAACAACCAGTTGTTTCGTGAGCCTCTTATCCCTTATACCTATATGGTTTATGGTTACGAGACTGCACCCTAAGTGGAGTTTTCTTCGGGCCGAGTGCAGCATATACCAAGACTTGCCAAGAATGGCCGAGACACTTCAAATGCCCCAGGCACTCTTGGCTCAACCATGTACCCCGGCGCCTTGAGCATACACTGACTCCTTGGAAGAGACCCTCGGGCGTCCAACCAGGGTATAACCTTATATATATAGTTGGAAATCCAAGGTATCTCCCCCGGATAGGCTTTCATGGGCCCCAAATCTCCATGACTCGGGTTCCGGGGCGGTGTAACCTTTCCCCCGAGCCATGTCAAGAGATACCCCCTTATATGACGCACTTTAGGTCTTACATTTGCCTCTTGCGAAATGTCATTCGCGAACTAGGGTGTACGCCATAAAGGTTCGTCCCATTCACTCACTCTTTTATTTTTGTTAATTCATTCAATCATTCATTTTTTTGCAATGTATTGCTTGCGAGATATTCACATAATCTTTCTTTGTTTTATTCAATCTCGCAATCATTCTGTCGCAACAACATTTCATCCAAATTCATTTCATTTCATCCATCTGTTATGGATAATACTTCTTGAGATACAACCTATTCCATGGTCTATCCAATCTTTGTCCTACATCTCTTCCCTCAGGATCCATTAATCTATAAGCCCCTGTACCAACTATTTCCTTTATGATATAAGGTCCATCCCATTTTCTTGCCAATTTGCCACCGCTTTCACGCTGATATATTGGTGTCTCTCGCAGCACCAGATCTCTGGTTGAAATTCACGTATCTTGACACGTTTATTATATTCTCTGGCTAATCTTCGCTGATAATTCTCCATATGTTGTAGTGCTCTTTCTCTTTTTTCTTCTAATTCATCTAATTTGATCAAAATATTACCCGCACTGAGATTTTTCTCCCAAGCTTCTTTCTTTGTTGTTGGAATCATAACTTCTGTCGGAAGCACAGCTTCAACCCCATATGTCAAACAAAAAGGTGACATGCCTGTAGCTTCTCTTCTAGTTGTATTATAAGCCCATACTGCATTGGGTACTTGTTCGCACCATCCTTTATTGTATCCTTCTAACTTCTTCTTCAATATGTCTGCGATTGTTTTATTTGTCGCTTCTGCCTGGCCATTAGCCTGCGGGTATAGAGGAGTTGATTTTCCACATCGTATTTGAAATGCATTAAGCAGCAATTCTATATTTTGTCCTTCAAACTGCTTCCCGTTGTCAGATACCAACTGTGCTGGAATCCCAAATCTGCATATAATGTTCTCAAATATGAAAGTAAAAACATCCTTGTCGCGAATGTGTTGTACCGCTTTCACTTTTGCCCATTTTGTGAAATAATCAGTGGCGACAATTAGATATCTTCTCTGTCCTGTTCCTGGTAGAAATGGTCCCACAATATCTAAGCCCTATTTTCCAAAAGGCCACACACTTGTTGAAGAATTTAATGGCGCTCCCGGTGCATGTATCTTCTTCCCATGTCTTTGGCAATCTTCGCAACGCCTTGATATTTGTTTCGCGTCCTCATGCATATATGGCCAGTAATAGCCCTGCATTTTTGCTTTATATGCTAAAGATCTTCCACCACTATGATTACCAGCGTCCCCGCTATGCAACATCTTCAATATGGTTTCTCCTTCCTTCCTTGTTACACATCTGAATGAAGGTCCATTAAAAGATCGTCGGTATAGTACTCCATCTCTTAATTCATAATTTGTTGCCCGGCTTTTTAATTTGTGTGCTTCTAATCTATTTCTTGGTGTTTCCCCTTTTGTCAAGTATGCATGAAGTTCTGCTCTCCAATCCTCTTCGCAAAGCGTTTGTATTCCATCTTCTATTAACATTACATCTGTTTCCTGTTCTTCTTCTTTATTAATTGACGGTGCTAAAAGTGTTTGTATCTTTATATTTCTCGCAGTCGGATCCGTCATCATACTTGATATAAAGGCAAAAGCATCTGCGAGTCTATTATTTCTCCTTGATATATGTCTCCATTTTATTTTCGGTATCTGCACCGTCAGCTCATCAACAAGTTTCTTGTACTTTTGCAAAGATGGTTCATTTATAGTATATTCTTCCTTTATTTGGCGAATAGCCAATTGTGAATCACTGGTAATCCTCACGTTTTCCAATTTCATCTCTATTGCGAATCGCAAAGCATGTATTATAGCTTCATATTCTGTTTCATTATTGGTTGACGCGAACTCTAATCTGAAGGAAAAAGCCATTTTGTTACCTTCTGGCGATATCACAACAATTCCAATCCCGTTACCTTCTCCATTAGATGACCCATATACTAATATTTCCCATCTATTCGGCTCAGTTAACAAATCTTTTGGATCTCCATGTTCTTCATCTACGTCCATTGTTTCTTCTCTTTGGTTCATCCTCTTCCAAAGGAAACTGCTAAAAAGTCCGCGACCACTTGTGACTTTGGTGAAGACAATATTTCGTATTTGAGTTTGCAATGACTTATTTGGGCATTCCATCTCTCAACTCTCCCCGATCTTTTTGAATTTTTCATTACTGATTCGATTGGTACTTTCGTTACTACCTTAACAATGTGCGCTTGAAAGTATATGCGAAGTTTAAATGTTGCGTAAACCAATGCCAAGATTAATTTTTCAATTTTTGAATAATTTCTCTCTACGGCGTTGAAAGTTTTGCTGATGTAGTAGATTGGTTTTTCTACCCCTGCATCCACTCGCAGCAATACTGCACTTAATGCATGCGAAGTCGTCGCAAGATAGATTAATAATTCTTCTCCTGATTCTGCTTTTTGTAAAATTGATATATCCATTAAATGTTCCTTTATTCCTTGGGAGGCTTTTTCACACTCGTCTGTCCATCTAAACTTTGATCCCTTTTTGAGAATGTTGAAAAAGTGTTTACATTTATCAGATGATCGCGAGATAAACCTCCCTAGCGAAGCTAGTAACCCATTTAACTTCTGAACATCTTTTACTGTCGCAGGCGTTGGCATATCGCGAACTGCTTGTACTTTTTCCGGGTCGATTTGGATTCCCTCTTTTGATACGATGTAACCTAAAAAATTTCCCGATGCAACTCCAAAGGTGCATTTTTCTGGATTTACTTTGATGTTGAAATGTCTCATTTGATCAAAAATTTCTTTCAAATCTTGTATGTGATCTTTTGCTTTCTTACTTTTGATTAACATATCATCTACATACACCTCTAGCGTTTTGTGTATCCATCTCGCGAACACCTTTTCTACCATTCTTTGATATGTTGCTCCAGCATTTCGCAAACCAAACGGCATTTTTGTATAACAGTATAATCCTCTTGGAGCAAAGAAAGCAGTATGTTCTTGATCTTCTTCAGCGAGAGGAATTTGATTGTACCCTTTATATCCATCGAGAGATGATATCCTTTCGTTTCCTGCTGCTGCTTCAACCAATTGCGGGATATCTGGTAACGGGAAGCTATCTTTGGGACAAGCTTTGTTTAGATCGGTAAAATCTATACAAATTCTTATCCCTTTCTTCTTCTTTGGGACTATAACCATATTTGCTATCCATTCGGGATATTTTGCTTGTCTAATGATTCCTGCATCTAGCATTTTCTGCAACTCTTCTTCTATTTGAGGGTGATATGTTGTTGCGATCTTCCTAATTCTTTGTTTGAATGGCCTTATATTTTTGTCAATTTCCAATTTATGACAAGCTACAGATGGGTCTATACCAGGCATTTCATCCATATCCCATGCGAAAATATCTTTATAGTCTCGCAGTAAATCAATAGTTCCTCTTTCTTCATCTTCTTCCATTTTAGTCCCAATTTTTAACACCTTGGGTTCTTCTTCAGTTCCAACATTCACCTCTTTTGTTTGTTCTGCTGCGATGTAGCTAGCTTTCGGTTCTCCCATAGGGGTTGGTCCTTTCATTTCTTTACTCTGCGAGATTTCGCTAGGTATTCCTTTTCCTTCTTTTGCCCTTATCATGTAAATTTTAAATTCTTCTTCTTTTCTAGCTGCTTTTACCATTTTCTTATGATCTCTTCGCTTCTTCACTCGTTCTTCATAATGCTTTACTTCGTCTTGATGATATATTCTCCCTTTATCAATATCTCCTCTAATTTCACCAATTCCAGTTGGCGTGGGAAAATTGATACACCGATGAAGTGTTGACGCTACTGACCTTGATTGCATGTACCCATGGCCTCCCTAATAACATGTTGTACGGCGATTCCATATCCACTACACTCCTTTGTTACTTGCGTTTCAATTTCTCCAAGCGAGAATTCGTAACTTTACTTCTCCTTTAGGTTTTGTTATAGATTTTCCAAAACCATGGATATAATACTATTTGGGAAATCATTTCTTCATCTTTATATCCTAATTTTTTGTAAGTATGGTAAAACATGATGCTCACCAAACTACCTGTATCTACCAAAATCCTATTTATTGCCCACTCTTCCGCTGCTTTCGCCGATTCTTCTTCATTTTTGCATACATTTATTGTGATCACTAATGGAGATGTATGATTCAATCCTTCTTTAGGTACTTTAGCTGCTGTAAATGTTATTTTCTGCTTTTCCCACTCTTTCAAAGACGATACCTTCTCCTCATATATAATCTTCTTTCCTTCAAAATCTCGTTTATGTATTCTTCCCCTGATATTTTCGTGAAACTCATTAATTAAACTGTACTCCATATCTTCATTATATTCCTTGTTTCTTAACTCCTCTACCTCATCTGATTTAACATCTTTCTCTCTCATTTTCTTGATTCGGATAATTTTGGCTACAATCTTTTAGAATCGTCCCTGTTTCTAGCGCATATGTAATTGCAGGAAATCCCACAATACACCCCTCACAAGAATTTACTTTACTAATCCATTTGAAGATGAATAACTATCTATTTTTATTGATTATCTTCTTGAAATGTTTACAAGGATGGATAAAACAGAGCTAAAGAAATTACAATCACTCTAGATTTTCTCTCTCCTAATGACTTGCTTAACAATTCAAAAAGAACTCTCCCTTCAACAGACTAACTCAACCCTTTATATAGGGTAATACACAGTGGATGACAGCTAAGCTGTCCTTTATTTTCGGGAATAACTCGCGAAATGTCGCGAGTGTTATAAATATTTTTCCTTGCGACACTCCTAAATCTCGCCAAGTCTTCACACTTTTCTCACGTTCTGGCTTTCGTCATCTAATGCGTCATTTAAATCACTTCCCTGTGACACCTTCGCAATACTATCGTTTATTGATCTCGCAAGGTACTGATGTCGCGATATTCTGATCCTACAATCTTTTAAGGAAAAGGGGAACATCTTACGTTTCAAAACTTCATCAGTAAGGTCTTTTATTCTAACTGTCCCACAAATTTCCTCAAAGTCCCTAATATGAAAATAAGGGTTCTCATCATCTTTTCCTAAGAATATAGGGATCATCTGAAGAATACTAGCTTTTATCTCGAAGTTAGCCGTATTGGCTAGCAATTTAATGCACGAAGCTCGGTTGGTCCCAGTTGGGAACATGTAATCTTTCAAAGTTTCCATCGCTGGCACAACTGAAGTACTAGGGGTACTTTCTTCACGAAGAGACATATTCTCAAAACTAAAGTTTCCAAAAACGGGGCTCTCAAAAGAAGAGTCTTCGAGATCCCCGCTTCCAAAAGAAGAATTACTAGGTTTTTCACTAATCAATCGACCTAGATTGTCTCTTTTCCAAGCCCGCTCTCTAGTAACCTCGGGCATACACTAGAAAAATAACAAAATAAAATTCCTAATGGAAAAGAGGTTCGATGCAAACACAAACAAGGCTGACTCCACCACAGCAAACCTATTGAATTCTAGCAAACAAAAAGCATGATGGCTCCACTTAGATTGTTTCTAGACCAGCTTCTAATCGTTCGAAAGGGAATTCGTTACAACTTAAGCAAACCCCTCTGGATCAATCCGAGTCAAAGTAAGTTGAATCAAGGAGAGGGAAGCTCCGTGGAGCTTTGATACCCAAGGCCTTACCGCTATTACAAGGCGGCACAGTCACGCATTCAACTTCACAGAAACCATCATGAACTTCGAAGTATGCTAAAAGAGTAACCAATATTTTTCGAATGACTTTCCTATTAAGCTCGTTACCCTATCGGTCTCGTTCTATTCCAAATTTTAAAGCTTAGGTTCGCGTTAAGTATCGTTTTCCTAAGGCGGGCAAGAAGAGAACGGTGATGAAATCCGAACCCTTATCTTGTATGGCCAGTCCTTGCCCTTTACTAGGAAATTAAACCAGCCGTTTTCAAGTCCTCAGCATATATTCACACGAAGGAAGACAGTAACTCGCTGGCAGGGGATTCGCGAGTGTTTTGACAAACTTACCTCCCGTTCCAGACGGGGGATGAACCGTTGCAGTCGACTCGGGCCACGACTCCTATGTCATGTACGAACCCGAGGGGCCGAGACGATATCATAATCGTCGTCCTTCTCTGCACACAGTTTATATTTAATACTACCCTTCCGTAGGGTTTAAAAATAAAAGAATGTCCAAATGTCCAAGTCCAAAGTCCAAAAATAAAGTACAAAAGAAAAGGAAAGTCTAAAAAAATAAAAATATCCAAAAAAAATAAAAATGCCTCTCTTTTTTTTCTCTCTCTCTTTTTTTTTAAGAAAAATGCTTTTTTTTTTTGTATTAATTTAATATAAGTTACAAATCATATGGATCATCATCTGGTAAAAAATTTGTCGGAAGCCGAGCAACAAGCTGAGCTCCAACCCCTTTTTGAATCACCACTCCTAATCTATGAAAGAGAAAATCTCCTACACGTACATTGGCATCATAACTAGCAATACAGCTACGTAAGCGCTTCAGAAAAACCGTGGTATCATCTCCGAGCTCTCCTAAGGTGGTGAAAGCAAGTGTCCCAAAACTATAACCTTGTGTTGTACACTTCTCCAAGTACTTGGCATTCTTCCTAGAAACAGCATTCTTGATAGCAATCCCCGGCGAAAAGGTGCGAACTCCGCCCCCAGTGAAGGGTGAAACTCCGGTTACGTCAAAACACATGTCACGCCCGTTCTCCCAGTTCAACACGAGAATGTCAGCTGGTCTCAGAGCAGTGCCGTTGTTGGAAAGGAGACCCAAATCAACCTCTTTCCTAGCCAGAACACCCGCTCGATAACACATGTCAGCAATGGTATCGCGCACCAAATCGTGTCGAAACTTTAGGCCCACTTCATTCGCACAATGCAAGGCATGATCTCCAAAAGGATCCATATCCCTTTTGCAGAAGGGGCAGGCACCATCCAACTCGAAGAGAGGGATCCCAAATCTATACTTGAGCACTGCACTGAATTGCTCGGCTCCAATATGTTGATTGAGTCCCACAATTGGGATTGCCATCAAAAAATCCCATGCGTGTTTTGTTTGATTACATTGCCATAACACCGAATCACGCTCTGTCATAACATAATTGGAGGGAATGTCCTTCTTAATAGCATCAAAGTAGATAGTTGCCAAGGAGTTCATAGAATGGGTGGCAAAACTACTAATGCATACAGGAGGAGCAATCCCACACAGATGGGAGAAAATGATTAAAACCGGGTGTTTGCAACGCTTATAATTGTTGCAAACACTGTTACAAAAGAACGATAACTGATATGCGTCATTGATACTGTATCTATGTGACCCACAAGTGATGGTCGTTGTTACTGTTGATAAACAACGGTCTTCAGAAGTGTTATGTTCTTCGTGTTCTTCCTTCATAGCAGCAGCAGCAGAATTCTCTAACTTGATTTCTATTGCTCTGTTCTTTTCACAAACTCTCTGTGTCACTTCTACTCGACCCCAAAAACTTATATATACTCGACAGGACCAAAGATTACTCCTCATTGTTTATGGGTAAAAATCGTTTCCGCCGATTTCGGTAAATTTGGTAGGTGAGTGAGAAACTGGTTAAACCCTAAACAAATGGCCATTCCAGACTTGCTTCGGTCACAAAGTGGAGGAGAAGGGTTGATTTGGGGAGGGAAGCAAAGAAAGGTGTTGAGACCAGAATAATTCTGGGAGAGTAGTGTCTCGACTTGTATCAGAAAGTGAAAGCTTCGGAAGCTTGCAAGAGATGAAAGATTTTTGGAGAGCTTGTAAAGTTGCCTTTTCTGAGAGTGTTGTATTTTTCTCCTGACCGAGACCTGCTGTCCGGTGGAAATAGGTAAGACCTATTTATACAAGTCGAGGCTGAAACGTACCCTGGCCTCATGAAGGAAGAGAGTAAAGGGTGAAATAATGGGAGGAGGTGGTAACCGCAAGGTGTTTATGGGTGAAAACGTTTTCACCATTATTTCCTCATTTATTTGACCGCTTTATTCCTATTCACGCTTTCTTAATGTGAGCGTAGTGTACGCTGCATGCTGTGACCGCAAAACCAAAACCCTAGAAAGCATCCCCCAGTTTGTGTTGATGTCTCAAGTGTTGGTTGCACCTTGAGTGCAAGTGGCGCTGCTAGAGGCGCGTGTGGCATGTGCCACTGGCATGTGCGGAAGGCCTTTGTTGCGGGTTGCACCTTAAGTGCAAGTGGCAATGCCAGAGCTGCTAGTGGCGTGTGTGGCATGTGCCAATGGAATGTGCGGAATGCTTGTACGTTGAGTGTAAGTGGCAATGCCAGAGCTGATAGTGGCGTGTATGGCAAGTGCCAATGGCGTGTGCGGAATGCCTTGATGGTAGGTTGCACGGTTTGCAAGTTAGGCTACCAGCGTGCGTATTTGGCATGTGTCAATGGCACGCATGGCCATTAGGGCTATGTCCTGGTAAGAAAAGCTACCAGCGATGCATGTTGGCATGTGCCAATGGCATGCGTGGCCAACTTGGGTCACGACCTGGTAGGAAAAGCTAGCCGGCGAGCGTGTTGGCATGTGCCAATGGCATGCATGGCCAATTTGGGTCGCGTCCTGGTAGGAAAAGCTACCAGCGAGCGTGTTGGCATGTGCCAGTGGCATGCGTGGCCAATTTGGGTAGCGCCCTGGTAGGAAAAGCTACCAGCGAGCGTGTTGGCATGTGCCAATGGCATGCGTGGCCAATTTGGGTCGCGCCCTGGTAGGAAAAGCTACCAGCGAGCGTGTTGGCATGTGCCAATGACATGCGTGGCCAATTTGGGTCGCGCCCTGGTAGAAAAAGCTACCAGCGAGCGTGTTGGTATGTGCCAATGGCATGCGTGGCCAATTTGGGTCGCGCCCTGGTAGGAAAAGCTACCAGCGAGCGTGTTGGCATGTGCCAATGGCATGCGTGTCCAATTTGGGTCGCATCCTGGTAGGAAAAGCTACCAGCGAGCGTGTTGGCATGTGCCAGTGGCATGCGTGGCTAATTTGGGTCGCGCGTGTTGGCAGGCCAAAAGCTACCAGCGAGCGTGTTGGCATGTGCCAATGGCATGCGTGGCCAATTTTGGGTCGCGCCCTGGTGAGAAAAGCTACCAGCGAGCGTGTTGGCATGTGCCATTGGCATGCGTGGCCAATTTGGCCTAGGTTGCATGGTTTGCAAGCCTAGGTGCGGGCGCTACTTTGGCATGGCGCGGCTAGGGCCAAGGTAAGGGTGTTTGGCTTGGCGTGGCGTGACTAGCGTAGCTGGGGCCAAGGCAAAGTGTGTTTGGCATGGCGCGGCTAGCTTGGGCAAGGTGTGGCTGGCATGATTTTCCATTGGCACGGAGGTGCGGCTAGCATGGTTGGCATGCTTTGGCGCGTTTGGTGTGGCTGGCATGATTTGCCATTGGCATAGAGGTGCGGCTAGCATGGTTGGCATGCTTCGGCGCGTTTGGTATGGCTGGCATGATTTGCCATTGGCATAGAGGTGCGGCTAGCATGGTTGGCATGCTTCGGCGCGTATGGTATGGCTGGCATGATTTGCCATTGGCATAGAGGTGCGGCTAGCTTAGGCTAGGTGTGGCTGGCATGATTTTCCATTGTCACGGAGGTGCGGTTAGCATGGTTGGCATGCTTTGGCGCGTTTGGTGTGACTAGCATAGCTAGGGCCAAGGAAGAGTGCGTTTGGCTTGGCGCGGCTAGCTTGGGCTAGGTGTGGCTGGCATGATTTTCCATTGGCACGGAGGTGCGGCTAGCATGGTTGGCATGCTTTGGCGCGTTTGGTGTGACTAGCATAGCTAGGGCCAAGGCAGAGTGCGTTTGGCATGGCGCAGCTGGCATGATTTGCCATTGGCACGGAGGGGAATTAGGGTTTTGTTCGTTGTAACCCTAATTTGAAAAAAATACCCCTTATTAATTACTGACTACATGCATTAAATGTCCTAATAAATGTGTCACCGGTGACATTAGGTTATTTGGGGTTTTACGATTTTACCCTTTGTTTAAAAACCACCATCAACATTAAGTCCCCTGCTTAGCTCGGAACAGGAGCTTTGTTGCGAGGTAAGCATAAGATGGTGACAAATTATCAACAGCAAATCGTAAAGAGAATTGAGGAGGCTTGTCTGACCTTTTTTATAAATATGATTTGGAATCCTTTCCTCCGGCGTTTTTGCGCAAATCGGGAGGTCGGCACAATTGGGAAGTTAGCGTCGTGAGAGACGGGGAAGGCTGGGCGGCATTGAGAAGTTGTTGCGAGTTGGGAAACTGAGCGTGCTAGCTGGCGGGACCGGCGCAAAAATGGGAAGCTGATCGTGCTAGTTGGCGTGACTTGAGTTGGGAAACTGAGCGTGCTAGCTGGCGGGACCGGCGCAAGGTGGGGAAGTTGAGCGTGCTAGCTGGCGTGACTTGGGCGGCGTTGGGAAGTTGGGCGCAATTGGTGGGACCGGTGCAACTTGGGCGACGTTGGGAAGTTGGGCGCAATTGGTGGGACCGGTGCTACTTGGGCAACGTTGGGAAGTTGGGCGCCCTTGTGGGCCCGTTCCTTATATGCACGATTTTTGGTATAGGGAATTCCTTCCCTATTTCAGAATCTCCACGCCCATATATATAAAATCCCTTTCTCTCATCTTTGTTCTTCCATCTTTTCATACTAGCGGCAGAGTCATAAAGAAAAACCGGTTTCCAGGTATGTCTTCCAGTACTTCTCTTGTTTCCCTTTTCATGCAGGTGCAAACCCTAAAAGTAGGCGTTTTTATAATCCTTGCAATGATATTGCGCATATGATTTCTTGGCGTGCTTCTTGTAGAAAATATTGTATATATGCACCCAAGGGAAATACTTTATATATGATTCGAACCCGTAGAAAAACGCTCCATATATAATTTTGAACCCGAAGAAGGATACCATAGACGCATTCGAACCCGTAGAAAATATTGCGTATATAATTTTGAACCCTGAAGAAAATACTGCGTGTGCAGTTTTGAACCCGTGGAGAATACACCCTCTCTCTTTTTTTTTTTTTTTTTTTTTTTGTTGGGTGCGGTTATGTGTCAGGGAGATAATTTCGTCTTTCTCCGTGTGCAGATATCTCGTTACTAAGTTGTTATGAAGAAATCCGACAAGATGTTACCTGAACAAAATTTCGCCTCATCGAAGGATGTTCATAGTTCCAAACCAAACACGGATGACGAATTCTTTGCTAGACCCCTCGCCCTTGCTCGGAAGAATCACCCAGGTTTCGTGCCAATTTTGTTAACCGGTGGTGAAGATGAAAAGAAGACACGTTCGGTTCGCCCAGAGAACACCATACGGTTCTGTCTTCATAAAGGGGTATATTCTTCTTCCAACATTGATTTCAGGATGTGTCAAAGCCCATTGCGTTCTTTTGATAGATGGGTTGAGTTCATGGTGAGTAGGGAGCACATAAATACCAACTTGACTTGAGCGCAGATTATTGATCTTGTCGAGCTTCAGTAAATCTCAAGATTAGGAAGGATATCCCGGGCTTGGTTGCTTTCATCTCCAGATGGTGTTCGGACACCCATACGATCATATGTAGATGGGGTGAAATAACTTTCTCCTTGGAGAGTGTGGCTCTCTTGCTGAATCTTTCGGTAACCGGGAATCTTAATATCTGATTGTCTGAAGGTGGGGAGAAGATGCGGGAAGACCTTGCCGCTAAGTTGGAGATTACGCTCGAAAAGACTCCACTACGAAGTCGAAGGATTCTGTCCGGAAAGAGGATGAAAGGTGATTTTACAGCTGGTGGATATCTCAATGGTTTCCGGACGAGCTGGAACCTAAACAGAAAAGCAGTGATCTTCATGTTGCAGCATTTTTGGCTCTCTGGTTGTCTAGAGACATTTTTGATGACAGTTCTGGCAAGAAGGAAATAAGACCAGAGTTGCTAGTGATTGCTGTGAAGTTAGAAAAAGGTGAAGTTCTTCCCATTGGCAAGCTATTCCTTGGTTCCCTGTATGTGCATCTGGATCACCTAGTTGCGAACATGCGAGTTTCAAATGGTTTCATGAAAGTGGATTCATATGTGCACGTTTCTTTTCTGCAAGCCTGGCTATGGGAGCACTTTGAGAAGTATGCTCCGAAACCGTTGCCTTCGATTCCCGCGAGTTGGGGTGGCTCCCGAATTCTTCGATGGGTGAACAAGCGTCCAAGAGTTGGCATGAGCTTGGTTAGTTTTCTCGATAAGTCGCATGAAATCAGTTTTCGCCTATGGGAGCCGGTCCATAGATCGGTGACTCAAATTGACACCTTTGCTTCTGCTCCGATCATGTCTTTATATTCTGACGGCAACTTGAGTGTTGGTGAAAACTTGTTTATTCAAAGATGCATATCCGGCTATATGCCGTCTTTCTTCATGGGGTCTTTCCGAATAGCTGCTTACAATATTGACCGTGCTGCTCATCACATGGGTTTCAATCAAGGGGTACCTCTTGCTTACCAGCTGGTGGTTCCTAAGGATTCATTGCATGCCGCCCTCAATGCTAGTGCCCTTGAGCCGGGTATTCGCCTTCCCTTCTTTCAGACGGGAAGATTAACTTCGACGACTTTTGGCTATAATGAGTTCTGGTACGATGAGTTCACTATGATCCAAGATTTTGTAAATAACGTGGTGGAGAATGTTCGTTGTAAACCTTCCCCGCCAGTTTTGAAGAAGTATCCAATGTTGAGAGATCCCAAGCGAAAGTTGCCCAGCAACTCGGAAAGTCCCAGGCAAAGGAACAGAGAACGAAGAATCGTCTTTGGCGGGTTCCGAGCGGTTTCAAAAGATCCTTCCGCAGCTCTCGTGTCTTTCAGTTCTTCCAATAACCAGGTATGTGTCGCCTCCTTGTTGGTTTGTCTCAAAACACGTGAATTTCTGCTGAAAACATTGTCTTGTTTCTTCCAGGGCTTCGGTAGTGTTAATGCTTTCGATGCCCTTGCACGTTGACAGGAGACGGCAATTTCTTCGAAGAATTCAGCGAGACCGAGCCTACTCATAGCGGTGATGAGTCGGAGAAAGAATAAAGTTCGACAAGTGAGAGTGATTCCTCCGGGCAAAGACTTTGGCTCTTTTCGGGAAGTGGTTCGGTGAGTTTCGCGCTTCTTTTCTTTCTTCTTCCGTTTCTTCTTTTGAAAAATGTCTAACTCAAGTTCGCAGGAGGAATCCGGTTCGGAAGACGATTCTGGGGTGGAGCCACACGAAAACTTGCCTTTGGTGACCACCGCCGGTGACTTGGAGATGGGAGTTAGCCAATTGCCGGGCACAAATGTGGTTCAAAAGGTGGATGATTCTCTGATGGTTGCTGCCGCAGACATGGAAGAAGACCCTTTGCGAGTCGTGAGGCCAGTTGCAGGCGCCATTTTTGATCCCCCGTACTTGGTTCCTTATCCAGGTCATGTCTTTGGTTGGCGGTTTCAGCGTCTTTGGCTAAGTATGAGGCGTTGTACACCAGAATCTGGGAGAAGTACGGACATATGGCCACAACCAAGAAGGTCACTAGTCGATTTGCGCTGGTTAAGCGTGTGGAAGAGGCTTTATCTTCCATCGAGGATATGCGTGAGGTGACCAGTCACACCGTTTTTGAAGACGTTATTGCCGACTGGGAGCACCATCGCGACGTGTGCGTAGAAAATGAGTTCAATGCTTCGTGGTTTGTCGAAGGCCTTGCTGAGATCCAGAAGTCGAAAGATGCAGCAATCGAAAGCCTTTCTGCAGAGGAGATTGCACGACAGGAAGTAGAACTCGAAAAGCTTTCCAAGATGTTAACTATGAAGAGAGCGGCTCTTGAAGACGCAAAGTTGACTTTCTCCAAAAAAAGCAGACCTCTGTTGGATGATTTTCCTTGAATGTTTGTCTGTTAAACTTTCATTTAGGTTCTTCTTCTTTTTCTTTTTTTTTTTTGAAAAACATATCTTGGATGTCCAGGTTCAAAGTTTGACCGGTTTTGATAGACAATTGGTAGCTTTTGAGGATATTGGATTATTTCCGGGATGAATGATTTTGATAATATAACTCGATTATGTTTTGTGAAAGGAATATTGCTTTTATGAAAGTGTGTGCTAGCAATAGGCACAAGATGCGAGTAGTATGACGGTTTTATTAAGAACCTAAAAACAGATCGTATATCTTGCCCGGTCTAAATTTACTCACTCCATAGGTTTTTGCGAACACGCCCCTCTCCATGTAAAAGGCGGCTTTCTTTGGTAGCATCGCCAAACAAGTCCCCAATCGCGGTAGCATCTTCGAGTCCCCGGTTTTCTGTTGTAGTTTTTACAACGGTAACCGGTTGTCTGGCGATTGATTCGGATTGAGTCGCCTTCCCCTACCATCTTGACATCCGGGTCGAAGAACGAGATCGTGATCGACATTGTAGCCGATAGATCAATCCTCCCATTGTGGTCGCCAATTGTTTATGGGTAAAAATCGTTTCCGCCGATTTCGGTAAATTCGGTAGGTGAGTGAGAAACTGGTTAAACCCTAAACAAATGTCTTGCACGTGAGCACTTTATAGATTCGAGAGATCAACTGCACAAGTCCGGCCTAAACCAAGAAATGGCCGTTCCGGACTTGCTTCGGTCACAAAGTGGAGGAGAAGGGTTGATTTGGGGAAGGAAGCAAAGAAAGGTGTTGAGACCAGAATAATTCTAGGAGAGTAGTGTCTCGACTTGTATCATAAAGTGAAAGCTTCGGAAGCTTGCAAGAGATGAAAGCTTTTTGGAGAGCTTGCAAAGTTGCCTTTTCTGAGAGTGTTGTATTTTTCTCCCTGACCGAGACTTGTTGTCCGGTGGAAATAGGTAAGACCTATTTATACAAGTCGAGGCCGAAACGTACCACTCGGCCTCATGAAGGAAGAGAGTAAAGGGTGAAATAATGGGAGGAGGTGGTAACCGCAAGGTGTTTATGGGTGAAAACGTTTTCACCATTATTTCCTCATTTATTTGACCGCTTTATTCCTATTCACGCTTTCTTAATGTGAGCGTAGTGTACGCCGCATGTCGTGACCGCCAAACCAAAACCCTAGAAAGCATCCCCGGTTTGTGTTGATGTCTCGAGTGTTGTTTGCACCTTGAGTGCAAGTGGCGCTGCTAGAGGCGCGTGTGGCATGTGCCACCGGCATGTGCGGAATGCCTTTGTTGCGGGTTGCACCTTGAGTGCAAGTGGCAATGCCAGAGCTTCTAGTGGCGTGTGTGGCATGTGCCAATGGCATGTGCGGAATGCTTGTACGTTGAGTGTAAGTGGCAATGCCAGAGATGCTAGTGGCGTGTATGGCAAGTGCCAATGGCGTGTGCGGAATGCCTTGATGGTAGGTTGCACGGTTTGCAAGTTAGGCTACCAGCGTGCGTGTTTGGCATGTGTCAATGGCACGCATGGCCATTAGGGCTATGTCCTGGTAAGAAAAGCTACCAGCGATGCATGTTGGCATGTGCCAATGGCATGCGTGGCCAACTTGGGTCACGACCTGGTAGGAAAAGCTACCGGCGAGCGTGTTGGCATGTGCCAATGGCATGAATGGCCAATTTGGGTCGCGTCCTGGTAGGAAAAGCTACCAGCGAGCGTGTTGGCATGTGCCAGTGGCATGCGTGGCCAATTTGGGTAGCGCCCTGGTAGGAAAAGCTACCAGCGAGCGTGTTGGCATGTGCCAATGGCATGCGTGGCCAATTTGGGTCGCTACGGTAGGAAAAGCTACCAACGAGCGTGTTGGCATGTGCCAATGGCATGCGTGGCCAATTTGGGTCGCGCCCTGGTAGGAAAAGCTACCAGCGAGCGTGTTGGCATGTGCCAATGACATGCGTGGCCAATTTGGCTCGCGCCCTGGTAGGAAAAGCTACCAGCGAGCGTGTTGGCATGTGCCAGTGGCATGCGTGGCCAATTTAGGTCGCGCCCTGGTAGGAAAAGCTACCAGCGAGCGTGTTGGCATGTGCCAATGGCATGCGTGGTCAATTTGGGTCGCGCCCTGGTGAGAAAAGCTACCAGCGAGCGTGTTGGCATGTGCCAATGGCATGCGTGGCCAATTTGGGTCGCGCCCTGGTGAGAAAAGCTACCAGCGAGCGTGTTGGCATGTGCCAATGGCATGCGTGGCCAATTTGGCCTAGGTTGCATGGTTTGCAAGCCTAGGTGCGGGCGCTACTTTGGCATGGCACGGCTAGGGCCAAGGTAAGGGTGTTTGGCTTGGCGTGGCGTGACCAGCGTAGCTGGGGCCAAGACAGAGTGTGTTTGGCATGGCGCGGCTAGCTTGGGCAAGGTGTGGCTGGCATGATTTGCCATTGGCACGGAGGTGCGGCTAGCATGGTTGGCATGCTTTGGCGCGTTTGGTGTGGCTGGCATGATTTGCCATTGGCATAGAGGTGCGTCTAGCATGGTTGGCATGCTTCGGCGCGTTTGGTATGGCTGGCATGATTTGCCATTGGCATAGAGGTACGGCTAGCATGGTTGGCATGCTTGGGCGCGTTTGGTATGGCTGGCATGATTTGCCATTGGCATAGAGGTGCGGCTAGCATGGTTGGCATGCTTCGGCGCGTTTGGTATGGCTGGCAT
This sequence comes from Papaver armeniacum, assembly GCA_023531295.1. Taxonomy (NCBI): domain Eukaryota; kingdom Viridiplantae; phylum Streptophyta; class Magnoliopsida; order Ranunculales; family Papaveraceae; genus Papaver; species Papaver armeniacum. Next base: position 847,726 of record JAJJWW010009461.1, read on the forward strand.
GATTTTCCATTAGCATAGAGGTGCGGCTAGCATGGTTGGCATGCTTCGGCGCGTTTGGTATGGCTGGCATGATTTGCCATTGGCATAGAGGTGCGGCTAGCTTAGGCTAGGTGTGGCTGGCATGATTTGCCATTGGCACGGAGGTGCGGTTAGCATGGTTGGCATGCTTTGGCGCGTTTTGTGTGACTAGCATAGCTAGGGCCAAGGCAGAGTGCGTTTGGCATGGCGCGGCTAGCTTGGGCTAGGTGTGGCTGGCATGATTTTCCATTGGCACGGAGGTGCGGCTAGCATGGTTGGCATGCTTTGGCGTGTTTGGTGTGACTAGCATAGCTAGGGCCAAGGCAGAGTGCGTTTGGCATGGCGCAGCTGTGGCTGGCATGATTTGCCATTGGCACGGAGGGGAATTAGGGTTTTGTTCGTTGTAACCCTAATTTGAAAAAATACCCCCTGTTAATTACTGACTACATGCATTAAATGTCCTAATAAATGTGTCACCGGTGACATTAGGTTATTTGGGGTTTTACGATTTTACCCTTTGTTTAAAAACCACCATCAACACTCATAACTCCAAAATATCTTCCCATTACTCGGCAGTCAATGATATTATTCTCGAGATATATTCTTTCTCTTTTTGTATCCGCACGCGTATGTATCAATCCAATCTTCCTTATTCATCTATTTCACGCTCCTTCAGCGACCAGGCTCTATCCAAACACGAGCAGCAAACGTGTAATCCCGTGAATATCTCTTCCGGTGTATGTGTGCCCTGATTTCTTCTCTAGGATTATCCAGCCAAAACTAGTCGAACAAAAGGCCTATACCAGCCCCGTTAGGCTCTAACAAGTCATCCCAATGAATATCAGCCATTGAATCTCCTTCTAACTCGTCCAAAAATCCAACCCAGAATCTGCCATCGATGAACACAGTTTTCCCGCCAAATTTTTTAAAATTTGAATGAAGAAGGTGGTGTCCCCCTAACCAATCCAGGGCTGTGAATAGCATCTGGCTCCATGGAGGTGCCCTTATCCAAAATGAGGGTGCCGTTATCACTTTTCTCCCGAGGGTCCAAATAACACTTTTTGAGCAACTTTTTCCACACAAGTGTATTTCTCCAAAAACACCTACACACACATGAAAACACAAAATCAGTACAAAAATCGAGACTAACAATAGAGACAATGAGGACAATTCAGACACAAAAATGTGTCTATCACATATCTTGTCAAAAGTAAAGTCTTTCGTAAGTCGATATTCTTATATTGATAAAGGAATGAATGGACTTTTGACAAATACAAAAGTTAAGCCTATATTGTCAATTATTGATGGAAGATAGGTTAAAATCTTTTGTTTTTCAAGGATTATGTCTATTGTATGTCATGGTGCAAATTGTGATGGAAAATAGAATGAATCCTTGTGTATTCCAAAGAAGAATTGATCTTCCCTGATCCATATTTTTTGTGTATTACTATGAGGCTCTGTAATGTGTCTTATGTTGAGCACTAAAACAATCAAAGTTGATTATTTTCATGGTTTGCTTTGTTGTTGTTACATAAGGTACTTTATGACGAGTTGAACTAAATTAATCATCTTGTTTGGTTATTTAGTTATGACTCCATAAGTTTTCTTATGTTTGAGAACTTTTGATTGGGTTGGTTATTTTCATAATTAACTTAGTCATTGCTCCATAGATTCTCTTATGTGAGTATGGCCAATTAAATTGATTACTCTTTGTGATTAGTTTGATTGTGTATTTCGATTAAATTAATCATGGGTTCTCTTGTTGTTAATTTAATTGAGTATTTTGGATTCAAATTCATACTTGTATGTGATTTGTTATGTCCAAAGAAATCCTTCTTTTCTTTCGAAATTAAGTTCGCTCTTGTTGTTCTTTCGGGAATGACATATTATGGGGAAGAGTTCTTTTTGAACTTGCGCTTAATTGCCATATCTTTGTGGGGAGTGCGGCTGTGGAATATTATAGGGGTTATCTTTTATCTTTAAACTCCTTGATGAATGCATTTAGCTTCGGCTTATGATTACATCTAAATAAGATGATGTGTGTTTCTTTCTTTTGGTCATGAAATGTTTCTTTCGGAAATTTCATTAGGATCCCGTTCTTGTACCTTTGCCAATTTTATCGACAAAAAGGGGGAGAATTAATATGTAGTTCACACTACAAATACATATGGTTTTCGGATCATTATGTAAGGGGGAGTGGTTTCCATGTGAGATGGAGTATTGACAAAGGGGGAGTGATACATATCACCATAGTATTGTTGTTGAAGTTGTGATACAATTAAACTTTGATGATGTGTAATGATACTATGACACAATATAACAATGATTGAGAACTCTTGTTTTCTTATTGTTATAGCTACGGATTTTCAACAACGATGATGTTAAACTTACAACCTTTGGGATCATTGGAGTACTTGGAAGTGACGAAGATTTCGAGTAATGTTGAAGATTAGACATGTGGAATAGGAGCTACAAAAGTTAATTTATTTATTTTTTGTATTCCATATGTATTAATAGTTTTGCCGCTAAAATTCACAAAGGGGGAGATTATTAGAGCATTGCTCGGTCGAACTCGCATGCGTTGCTATCTCAAGCATGTTTGTCAATGTTAGTGATCAAAACTATAAGTCTTGATTTCTAGCCTATGTAGCTAAAGGTCTCGGACTAGGATAGAAAGTGTAGTTGAGCTCAAGAACTCCATGGAAATAATCATACAAGACGAAGGACTACTCGAGGAACCGGTGGAAATTCATCGACTAAAAGGTATGTGGAGACTTGAACTTATATGTCACTCAAAAGTCTATTTACTTTATCTCATACTCTTGAGACAAAAGTCGTTTAGATGTATAGACTTTCATTATACACATTTGCTATTTCGAGCCGAATTTAACTCGCCTATCTATTTCTCGAAATATGTGTTGGTAAGCTTTCGCTTTAACCGAATTCATCTTTACCTAGTGACGAAAGTCATGATATGTTTCAATCACTTTGGAAATTTCTCTGACGAAAAATGGTCTGTGAATAACGGTTATATAACGTTCTCTGAGAATGTTTCAATGATTGAAATGAGAGTTTAGATTACATAACCATTGGTAGGATATAAGCATTGTTGTGGAATCACATATATGTATAAGTCCTTATTCCTTGAACCAAAGTTTGCGAACTTTGTTGATCAAGAGAAATGGAAGTGGCGCAAGCCAACGTTTTTGCTTCGATTGTGTCTTGTGTAGTTACATAAGATCTAAGCAATTGAACAACTCTCTAACTAGTTCATTTGAGTCATTTGAACTAGTTATGGTGAAGAAGAATATGGTTGATATGAGAGTGTTCATATGGCTAACCATTTGGTCGACTATTGTTGAACCAACAAATGTTAATGTTTGGGTACGGTTCATAAACCCAAAATTGAACATTTCGTTTGTGTATAACAAGCTAAGTTTTCGATCCAACGGTTGAGAAATATTAGCTTGAATCTAATCAGGTTTTCATCTAACGGTGAATATTGAATGCTTTGTTACTAAGCTAACGTTGATTGCAAACCCTGATTTGAAAGACTATATAAGGGAGAACTCTAGCAACTGGGAAACCAAATCCCCACACTTTACGTGTGATACTAGTTTGCTAAGCTAGAGTCGATTCTCCTTTAACCTTTGGTTTTCTTCTTCTAAAACCAGGTTAACGACTTAAAGACTTCATTGGGATTGTGAAGCCAGATCGATACTACTTTTCTTGTAGTTGTGTGATCTGATCTTGTTGTTTCTATCGTACGAGTACAATTGAAATAATTGGCTTGAGATTTATATCTCCGATAGGCAAGATAGAAAAGAAATCACAAACACTTCGTCTCATCGTTTGGGATTCCACAATATCTTTTTTCGCTGCGTCGATTAAGATTATTGTGAGGTGATCAATAATACTAGGATGTTATTCGGGAATATAAGTCCGGGTTATTGATTGGTTCATGTTCACCTTGATTTATTAAAAGACGGAACAAAACTCTTAGGTTTATTCGTGGGAGACGGATTTATCTATTACTATAGACTTTTCTGTGTGATACAGATTTGTTTATTAAAGTCTTCGACTTTGGGTCATAGCAACTCTTAGTTGTGGGTGAGATCAGCTAAGGGAATCAAGTACGTAGCATCCTGCTGGGATCAGAGGCGTAGGAGCATAACTAAACCTTGGATCAGTGTGAGATTGATTGGGGTTCAACTACAGTCCAGACCGAAGTTAATTTGGAGTAGGCTAGAGTCTGTAGTGGCTTAATACAATGTGTGTTCAATCTGGACTAGGTCTCGGGGTTTTTCTGCATTTGCGGTTTCCTCGTTAACAAAATTCTGGTATCTGTGTTATTTCTATTCCGCATTATATTTGTTTATATAATTGAAATATCATAGGTTGTTCGTTGTTCAATCAGTTAGAATATCCAACCTTTTGGTTGTTGATTTAAATTGATTGACACTTGGATATTGGTCTTTGGTACCATCCAAGTTACCTCTCTTTGATAAAGACTCGCAGATTTCTATTTGCTTGAGTAAAGATCAAATCGAGAGATTGAGATATAAACTCGTTGATATACTTTTTATCTAGATTGAGTCTGACTGTCTAGTTGATTCTCTAGAAAGTATATTGGAGTTTGTCCATACAGATTGTTAAGCGAAATATTGGGTGTGGTTGTTAGACCGCTTTTTCAAAGATTATTCCTGAAAAGGACATTGTGATGAAAATTGTCAGATCGTTGCCAGCCAAATACGATTCTTAGAAGCATGCTATCATTGAAGGAAATAACCTTAATACTCTATCCAGAAATACTCTGGTTGGGAAGTTAAAGAACTTTGATCATGAGCATACATCCAAATATGGAAAGGATATTGTTTTCAAAGTACAAAAGAACACAAAATTTCTTGACAAAAGTAAATATGTTGGAAACTCTGTAGATGATCCTATTGAGACTGATTCGTCAAATGAAGATCTTGATAACTCGGTCTCTCTGATCACAAGACAATTTAGAGATCTTCTTTTGAATAGAAGTAAACGATTCATCAGAGATAAGCCTAGATCATCAGTTAAACCTCATGACCGGTTTCCTCCTAAAAACATGGATACAGTCGATGCTGATGATGAGGATATGCCTCAGTGCTTCAAGTGTAAAGGTTTTGGTCATTTTGGCAATGAGAGTCCAAATCGTAGAAAATACGCTGGGAACAAAGGTCTTGCTGCAACTCTTGATGAAATATCTGATCACTATGATTCAAATGAAGATGAAAAATCAAGTGTTGCCCTCCTTGCCGAAAATATTGATTTTGATAATTGTAACAATACTCACATCGATCTTTATATTTTTCCTGGAGAAACTTCTTCAACTTTTCTGGAGGATAAAATGGATTTTTCTCCATCTTCTGGAAATTCTATTTCTAATTTTTCAGGTACTATAATTTGTCTAGCAGCTTACTCAACTATGGTATATGAACCATCTATTAAGGGTCACGAACTCTCTAGTTGTTTCAAGTACAAGCATAAAGTAATATATGTCAATAAAATTTAATGGAGAGCAAATCGATTAACAAACAAGCTCAAACTTGTTCAGAAGTCGTCTGAGGTATGTAAACTCAACTCTTCTCCAAAGAAGTTAATTTCAAAAGAAAAAGTTAGACCACTACAGAAAAGAACATGGTCTAAATATTCTATGAAAGAGGACTTTAGGAACTCTTTCCAAAAATTCATGGTGGACAGATTATTGTTCACCCCAACACAGCTTAATTGTGTTGGCTGTGCATCTTGTCTCAAGTGGTTGATCCTAAAGAGACGAGAGTTTAGCACTTTCAAGTCTTAAGAAAAGAAAAAATTTCTTTTATTTAGGTTGATCTTTTCATATCCTAGATTGATATTGAAAAGAGGTTTCCATGTTTGATTCATTAAAAGAGGGTTAAAATCGACAATTCTTCCTTCTTTAGGGTTGAGAGTTGTGCGTACGTGAATCTTCCTACTTTGTATAAAGGTTCCGTAACCCTACTTTCCTTTTTCCTTCCTTGAAAAACTCTTTTTATCACAAGTTTGCTTGTAGAGATTGCTTTGTGAATTTCTCTCACAAACCCATATTCGGGGACGATAAAGAATTTTTCAAAGGTCTTAATGTCTAGGAAACTTCTTATGAGAATTTATTCTTGTGTTTTAAGAAAGATAACTAGGGTTTGGAATAGCAATTATTATGAGTACACATAACTATTGCCAACGATTTTCATCTTGCAATATTTTTAGATTTATTTATTTAAATTCTAAAGTTTATTTGGAAGATGATTTTGCAGTATTAATCTATATTGGTTTTATATATTGCAAAAATAATGTTATGGGATATGTATGTTTGCGTCCGTGAACTATGATTGTCTCATATATGTCAAAAGTTAAGTCTATTATATGTCATTATGCAAATATTGATGGAAAACAGAATGAACTTTTGATAACAAAGATTAAGTCTATGATATCATTATGCAAATATTGATGAAAATATAATGAGTCTTTGTATATTCCGCAGTATTGATTTTTCCCTGATCCACTTCTTTGTGTAAGTATTGTGCGGCTCCGTAAGTTTTCTTATGTTGAGCATTTCCGATTAAATTAATCATGGGTTCTATTGTGGTTAATTTAATTGAGTTTTCTGGATACAAATTCATCTTTCATGTAATTTGTTAATGTCCAAAGAAATCCTTCTTTTCTTGTAAAAGTAAGGTCGCTCTTGTTGTTCTTTCGGGAATGACATTTTATAAGGGAGAGTTCTTAATTGAAATTGTGCTTAGTTGCCAAATCTTTGGGGGGAGTGCGGCTGTGGAATATTGTACGAGTTATCTTGTAAAGATGAAAGCAGATTCGCTGCAGCAAATCCTACTTTCAATCAACAAGGTGGGTACCAATTCTTGCAAAGGCCGCAACAAGAAGCTCAAGGCATGAGTATAGATGACAAGTTGAATCTCATTCTCAACACAATGGCGCAAGATAAGCAAAAGACAGAGATGGCTATGAAGGACATGCAAACACAAATGGGTCAACTAGCTACTACCGTGAGCAAATTGAAAGCACAAGCAGTTGGAAAACTGCCTTCGCAACCATTGAATCCTAGGGAGACTGTCAATGCTATTGAGTTGCGAAGTGTGAAGCAAGTAGACAAACCGACAACATCACCGGAGTCCCATGAACGTGATTTAGAGAAAGAAGTGGACGAAGCAGTCCCTAAAAAGGATGATTCGGTTACACATTCTAACTCTACACCTCTTATTTCTACTTATGTTACTCCTCCACCTTTTCCTAGCAGGTTTGCAAAGACAAATAATGATACGTTGGGCAAAGAGATTTGGGAAATCTTCAAGAAGATCGAAGTGAACATTCCATTAATTGAGGCGATAAGGCAGGTTCCTCGCTATGCAAAGTTCTTGAAGGAATTGTGCACCAACAAGCACAATTGAACGGTAATGAGGTAATGAGTGTTGGGGAGAGTGCTTCGGCATATCTTCAAAAGAAACTCCCACCTAAATTTAAAGACCCCGGCAGTTTTACTATACCTTGCACAATTGGTAAAACAAGGTTTATAAAAGCTTTGCTAGATTTAGGAGCATCTATTAGTGTTATGCCTACCTTAATTTATGAATCTTTAAATCTTGGTCCTCTCAAAAGTACCAACATAGTTATTCAACTTGCTGATAGATCTAATGTCTATGGTAGGCTAGGAAAGATGCCTACGACTATGTCTACTGCAAGTGCACAAGCCTATTGGAGGCAAGGGCAAGCATAGGTCGATCCCATAGAGAAGTGGTGTGTGCAAGGGTGATATAATGGTTCACTAACTGATTTCAGGTGATGTTGTAACACAAATAAGGTTGGTTTGGTGTCGAAACGACAAGTTGAAGATGTTGTGTCTCTAATCCAAGGTAGCAGTGTGTATGAGAGTAGTGTAACTGTGATTTTTGTGGTACTAGGGTGATTAAACTCACCACTCAATCCTATACTAAGGTAACCTAATTCTACTTATGCTCTTATCCTTCCCTTGAAGGTTTCAGGTGGAGATTATGATAATTTCCTTCACTAATTAACCCCTAGTATAGAGTGTCTTCTTACAGTACACTCTATCACAAGCTAATTTGCTCAACAATTAGCAAATAACCTAATACAATAAACTCATTAAGAACAAAAGATGAATCATGAATTATCTCAATATAAGATTAAGGGTTTGTTCTTACACCCTAGTCAAGTTAATTAGAACATCATGCTGAGTTAAAACAACTTTAAATAAAATTCTAAAACTAAACCCTAAAACATGATGTGTTCTCTCACATCCAAAACATCAATTTATATCTCTCACAAACACTCGAATCGAAAATTAAACAATACCCAGACCTAATTTCGCTGCGAATCCGTCTCTGACTTCCTTGATGTTGATGTTAGAGAAAACCCTAATTCTAGCTATCTCAACCCTAGCTTCTAAGTTATGGAAAAAGCTAAGGGTAAAGATGGCTAGGACTAGGTGATGGAGAAGGTGGTCGAGGCGGCTGCTGTGGTGACGAGGATATGGAGGTGGTGGTGATGGATCCGCTCCGCCATGGTATGGTCGGGAGAAGAAGGGGGATGGGTTCTGCAGGTGTCGGGGGAAGAAGAAAGAGAAGGTGAAGAGAAAATGGGTTTTGGTCGAGGGGTATAGGTGTTGGGCAATTCGGTGTTGAGCAGGTGCAGCGAGAAGACGATGCGAAGGGTGGAGAGAGCGTTGGATGGAGAAGAGATCAAATCTAACGGCTCGGAAAGGACGGGCTCGGATCCGGGTCGTGGGTCAGGTCTTGGATAGCTTGGGCCCATGTCTTGTAGATGGGTTGCTCCTTGTTGGGTTGCAACCATTTGCTGCGCGGCTTTGGCTTCACGCTCCATAGACGCTTGCCTCCAATTCTTTGCTCTTTTGGCTCCTCAGTTTCTCCGAACTTTATTTATTACCTAAAAACACAAAATTAATTAGTACAAATATTTATTCTTGAAAACAAAGAAAATACAGAATCTGGGATAATATCTGATTTCTGAGTACAAAAGATGAGTTAAATGCCAATAAATAGATGTAGAAATATGCAATATTTGGCACTCATCAAATACCCCCAAAACTGAATTTTACTTGTCCTCAAGTGAAACAGAAATTAAGAAATCGTAACTATACCACTGTCGCGGGTCTCTCGAATGCATTTAGCGTATGCACTAAGCCTTTAAACCCCTAGGTGTCCCTAGTGGACGAGTTGTAGTCTCGTGAGGGTTTACCAGAGGTGTACCCACAAAACCTTCTCCAACTTCAGAGTGTAAAAGAGTCTCAAGCATCCAAGGAGCTATGAGGACATAGAGTTTCTGCATGCTAGTAACACGAAGTTAGAACTATCAAAGAACGCATTCTCATCCTTAAGTGCTGAGCGAGAAATAATCATACCATATGAAAGAATTCGGATTCGATTGTGATCATAAGCCTCGACTTCTGCCTCACCATTAGGGTTTTATGATAATTGCACTCAAAAAGACCGCTTTTTAGTCTCTCATGTGTGCGAGGCAGGAATAAAGAGAGAAATCGCACACGTTGAAGGTAAGAAGGATAACCTTCCGAAATAATTTGGAGACTCCACGAGTTGTGGACAAAAAGAATCTTTTTCTGATGATCTCTAAGAAAGGAAATCAACCATTAGCAAGGGTGGGAGTACTCACTTACCTTCTCACCCGATCGGCAATTAACATTACTCTCTAAGCATTCATAGAAACGTCTTCAATCTTCGGTCTTCGGTCTTCAATAGCTGATGATGAACTTCTGAACTTCACAAAAACTTGACAAACATTTTTTTTTTTTTTTTTTTACTATTAATTACATGAAAATAACAACAATGAAACTACTAACTCAATTTTTTTTTTTTTTCTTTTCATGACATAAATGAAATGAAAATAACAATAAAACAATAAGATCGCTCATACCAAGCATTATACGAAACTCCTAAATATGGTTTCCAGATATTACATGTGTCGTGAAAATAATCTCAACCATCCATTCGCAGGTATAAAGGAGGGTGTAGGAATAAATTCAAAGGCTCCGCAGGCTGTCAACACGATCACCGTGGGGTTCGCCACACACTTGACCAATCGTCAAGACCACCATTGTTTGCCGTGACAACATCATCATCTAATAAGGAGTGGCGAGGCTTTTAAAAGTTAAAATTATTTCAAATCATCACGTGCGTCCATCTTCTCCCGCATTTAATGGAGGGTCATATTAGATTAACATATTTGGCTATACCAAGACAATGCACTGTGCAGCCCATCTACCCTCATGTTCCTGCCAAGGCATGTCGCCTGGATAATCTAAACGTAAGGTCTAAACTACATGGTCATGGCCTCCAAAACCACGAATCGATCTCGACCGCTAACTTCACTTTGATGATTTCAATGTCAGATCATGCCAGCACATTGTAATGATCGCTGTACCGCTTATCTTCCCATTAAACCCATCGGTCAACATCGACTAAGATGTCGTCTTGAAACGCGTGTCTTAACTAGGGGATCTCACGCCGGTTTAACCCTTTGGTACCAGGATTTCTGCCAGAACCGATCTCAACCACCCTCTTTACTTGGCCAAATTGAGGCCTAGATCACACCTTCATGGGATTGTAATATATGAACGGGTACACCCGCATGCCATCTACATACGTCTCGCCGGCTTTCTGTCTTCCTAAAATTCTTCCATTACTCGTTTCGATTCAAGCCAAGAGGCCGTTTGCACCTTCAAAAACCTATTATCTATTAATTCACGTATGAGTGTGCCTCATGATCATTCCCATTCACAACTAACTTCACCAACCATATACAAACTGTCAAGAGTTATTTGGTTAGTGAGGCGCTATTACCCATCACTTTACTACACCACAATGCGCATTCAGACAAAATACACACATGATACTTCTGCTGGTTATTTTACTTCTCGGTCAGTCACGTTTATTCAATTCGAAACATTACATGCTATCTTTCGTGGGATCCACGATCCACATTCCGTATCAAACTGGCATGCAAACTGGGGATACACACCACCTGGCATTGGTCCACACATAAATATGGCAACACGCAAATGCGCTAACACAAGAACGTGTCAGGAAGTCATGGATTGTTAGAGATGAACAAGAGACAAAAGACCCATTTACGCACAACCCAGCTTACCCATCACCCACTTCCACCAGCATTTGCAGCTGAATGAGGCTCAATGACCTGTATAAACAGGTTTCTGCCCTATTTCAAACTATTAAAGCATAAGTTCGGATGAGACAGAAAATCAAGTGTTAATACAAAAATCGAGATTCAGAACACCTGCAGCCTGCTTGTAATTAAACCGTAAGCCCGTTCACCTTTCACATAAAGTCATAAGCAAG